>CM053027.1:398471018-398498471 GCA_028564925.1 Lithobates sylvaticus
CAGGTAATCGCAGTCTTTTGTGTCAACTGCAGATAGCAGCGTGAGAAAAAAAAAATATCATCCGGAAGCACATCATAATCAGTAGGTGTACCTGGGAAATGACACAGGAAGTTCAGAGGGATAGAGAAGGGGAGAAGACAGCATGGCGGCGCTAGATATCTCCAATGAGGCCATTATAGCCCTGGTGCATGCCCGACCAGAGTTATGGGACTCAGAATGCCCAGGATATGCCGACCGAGTGTTGAAGAGATCAAAGTGGGAGGAAGTATACAGATATGTCACACCGAACTGGGAAAATATGTCTGCAACTGAACAGGATAACCGAGGTGAGTGCAAGGTTTGTGGTGTCTATGAAGCAGGGTACACTTGCATCATAGCTGTTTCCTATAATAATAACAAGCTGAAGATTTACCCCCTAAATGACCAGGCCATTTTTTAGCGATACAGCACTGCGTCACTGACAATTTACCCCCTAAATGACCAGGCCATTTTTTAGCAATACAGCCCTGCGTCACTGACAATTGTGCAATGCTGCAAACAAACCAAATTGGAAAATGGGAAATCAAATGGTTGGTGTCTTCCCTAAACAGTTTTTTGGGTCTGGGGGGTGAGAGCAGATCTCTCTCGACTTTTGTTCCTAACATACGTCATGTTTTTTATATATTGCAGGAAAGGAGGTTTATACACATTGGAGGTCCCTATGCGACCGGTACAAAAAAGAAGTCAATGAAGAGAAGGCTGCGGAGAGAAGTGGAGCACCCTCAAATCGTCGCAGGCCTAACCCCCATGCAGAGGCTTTGTCATTTTTGAGGCGCACCACCGAGATGCGCTCGTAAGCAGTGTTGGTCATCTTACTTTAAAAAAGTAATTAGTTAAGTTACAAATTACTTCTCCCAAAAAGTAATTGCGTTAGTAACTCAGTTACTACATTGGAAAAGTAATTAGTTACTCAGCAAAGTAACTGACTTTTTTTAAAAAAATATTCTATACGTGTAACTAAGGGGCGGGTCTAGTATTACTGTAACCAAGGGGCGCATTTATTATTATTGTTATATATCGTGTAACCAAGGGGCTGCTCTATTATTACTCTTACCAAGGGGCAGATCTGTTATAGCGTGTAAGCAAGGGGGCGGGTCTATTATTATTATATCGTGTAAGGGGCGGATGGCTACAGAAGAGGGCGAATGTTAAATTAATGGGCAGAGCTCGATATATAACAATAATAATAAATGTGCCCCTTGGTTACAGTAATACTAGACCCGCCCCTTACTTACACGATAGATGCCCCTTGCAGAGTAGCACGAGCATCTGGAACATGCGGCATCGCCTCGTACAATTACATGTTAACTGCGCCTGCGTGGTGCAGAGTTCACTCAGAGCTGTTTAGGTTCGGCAATTTTCGGAAGCTCTGTAGTGCTTCGTACTGCGCAAGCCCTGCGCCTGCGCAGTACAGGGGGTCCTTATCCGGCGGGGGAACTTTTTTGACAGGACACCGGAATTACACTACTGCCATCTAGTGGCGGTAGATGTAATTGGGGTAACTAAGCCAAAGTAATGGGAACTGAGTTACCATGAGGGGAAAAGTAATCAGTTAGATTACTAGTTACCCTCTAAAGTAACTGAGTTACGTAACTCAGTTTATTTTAACTCAGTTACTTACATCACTGCTCGTAAGTATATATATTATTTATTTTACTTTTAACTAACGCTTTGTGGGCAGTATAGCCGCACTGTCCCATTGATTAGAATGTGCTAAACCCCTTTTTTTAATGTTCCCCCTGCTCCATATAGAGGGTGTAGTGTACACATGACAGTATTCATTGTTTTTTTTTTTTTACTTTTAATGTTGTTATTGTTACCTAGAACTGTGTCAAGTGTTCCTGCGAGATCAAGCGCAAGGCATGAAAGTTCGTCACCAGAAGACGCTGACACCAGTCAAGAAACCAATTCGGAGACAGTTTCATCCCAAGAATATCAACCATCCACTCAAGAACCTGCAGTATGTATTTTCAAAACGTCACAATCTCTGCCCAAAAAAAAAAAAGGATTACTTACATATTGAAATGGCAGCTGGTGTTGGTACATATGTTCCTTAGAGGAGAAACAACAACGGCTTACTTTTTGGGCAAAGTACCACTTCAGTACTTCTGGCTTTGGAGGTCTTGCTGTTAATACAGTGGCATCAGGTTTTTGGGGCTAAAACAAGTGCCTGTGTCTGATCTATTCTAAACAGGTGCTGCAAGCTCTGACATGACTTCAATATTTGTGCACGCATCATGTTTAGTAGTATGCTGTTCACTAAAGTGTGACCTCAACATCAGAAGTATAATCTATATATTCAATCTATTTGCAAGCAAATCCAGATAGGAGAGTCCAGTCTACTTCCACCACCCGACGAACACGCTTTACTCAACAAGAGACACCTTTTGAGGAATATTTCAACCGTATTATTGCAGAAAGGAGAAACCAATCCCAAAACCAGGCCAAAGATAATGAATTCCTCAACATCTCAGACCCAGATGTTATGTTTTTGCGAATGTTGCTTTGTCTAGTCAGGGAGATTCCTCCAGATAAGCGCACTGAGGTCAGGGGTGATATACATGCCTATTTAACGTATATCGTGTCCGCTTGCAAAGAGCAACGCCCATATCCAAAATTTCAGCCATGGGCTATGGGTTTCAATTCACCTAGTGGCTCTTTGAGTAAACCAATGCCCAGTCAGCAGTGCCATGACACCACACCTGCCAATAACCCTTATGCAGGACCCCCACCGATGTATACACCTTACCCGGCTAATCCTTGTTATCAAAGGATGCATGTGCAGCCACACCCAGTTACTTTACCCTCATCTCCCCAATCAGGATCCATAGATGTTGGCAGTGAACCAAGCCACTCTTCCCTGCGTCACCCTTATCCAGTGTATGGAAACTTATAGTTTTGTCCTTCTAATTTGTTATTCATATGACTGTTTAATTTTTAATTTTTAATTAATTTAATGTTATTCATACCTACACGAACTAATGTTTACAACCCCAGATTCCTCCATCTACGCTGAACTGTACGGATGGAAGAATCTTCCACTGTCCCAAGCTTCTATATCTTGCTACTCGGCCCCGCTTGCTCTCACAATACGTTGACATTCTGATTGGGTGCAAGCATTGTTTAGGTTGATAGCCAGCGGGACTGACTATAAAGATGCTGAAGCTTGGCCCAGTGGGAGATCCCCCCATCTACACAGTGCAGCGTACATGGAGAAATCTGTTTCAACAAACGTTTACAACCCCACAACCACTTTAAGTTAAGGAGACAAAGGTTAGGTTTTTGACACTTTTTCGATGGGGCCATCTCTAAGCAGAATGTAAGAATGGCAATACACCTATAGATTCTCTTCTGGTTTTCTATGTTCAGTTGGAAAAAAGTGGAACAGATTCCTCCATTTATGCTAAACTGTGCGGATGGAAGAATTTCCCACTGTCCCAAGCTTGCATATCTTTCTACTCGGCCCTGTTGGCTCTCACAATACCTGAACATTCTGATTGGGTGCAAGCATTGTTTAGGTTGAGAGCCAGCGGGGCTGACTATAAAGATACTGAAGCCTGGCCCAGTGGGAGATCACCCCATCTACACAGTGCAGCGTACTTGGAGAAATCTGTTTCAACAAATGTTTACAACCCCACAACCACTTTAAGTTAAAGTGGAAGTAAAGTCACATTTTCCACTTTCACCTACAGGTAAGCCTGTAATGAGGCTTACCTGTAGGTACAAAAAATATCTCCTAAACCTTTACGGTTTAGGAGATATTCCCCGTGCAATACGCCGCTGACTGCAGCGGCGCATGCGCACGGGGGATTCTCGTCTGAAAGGCCGGCAGAATACGAACCCTGCCGGGACGAAGTCTCCCGTGCGCATGCGCGGGAGTGACGACATCGCGGCTCCAGCCACTCACAGCGCTGGAGTCGCGATACCCGGAAGACACGCCGAGGCAACATGTCAGCGACCTCGGCGTGGACCAGGTGAGTACCGACGCCTCGTTCTAAGGTAAGTATTTCATAATGAGCTAGTATGCGGTGCATACTAGCTCATTATGCCTTTTCCCTTACAGGTGTAAAAAAAAAAAAAAAAATGTCAGCGGGTTTACTCCCGCTTTAAGGAGACGAAGGTTAGGTTTCTGACACTTTTTCGATGGGGCCCATCTCTAAGCAGAATGTAAGAGTAGCCATACACCTATAGATTCTCTTCTGGTTTTCTATGTTCAGCTGGAAAAAAGTGGAACAGGTTCCTCTATTTACACTGAACTGTGCGGATTGAAGAATCTCTCACTGTCCCAAGCTTACATATCTTTCTACTCTGCCCCGCTGGCTCTCACAGTACCTGAACTTTCTGATTGGGTGCAAGCATTGTTTAGGTTGATAGCCAGCGGGACTGACTATAAAGATGCTGAAGCTAGGCACAGTGGGAGATCACCCCATCTACACAGTGCAGCGTACATGGAGAAATCTGTTGCACTTTTTCCATCTAACCAAATATTTCAGAGCTGTTTACTGCACTCAGTGTCCAGCTGTATAGTCAAAAAATGTTTAACAGCACTTTAAGCATACTATATTTTTTAGGGGGGGGGGGGGGTAATTTTTTGGGACTCATGTTATCTGTTGTACTGAGTCAATTTATACTTGAAACTAAAAGAAATTTTTCAATATTCCAAAGGAATTAAAAACATAGTTTTATATACTTGCAAGCATTCAATGTTTTGTAAGGTTTGTCTATTTTTTTCTACCCTTTGTTACTTTACATAGCAAAGATAAAAATAAAAACAATTTAATTGTCAACTACTTTATTTCAAGCGAAAATGGAAACTGTGATCTAACAAGAAGGTTGATGCAACATGGGTAACAAAGAAAACGCTACAGTCATATTGCCATGGGAGCTGTCCATCTTCGGTCAAAAAATAATCAGTAAAATCTTCACGCACTTGTAGGGCTTGATTACTGGGACGAGTGCCAGTAACATGACCTATGGGTTCTTCAGAAACAGGTAACGGGGATTCGGTGGACACAATCTCCTTACCCCTCAAAAAGTTGTGGAGAACACAACATGCCAAAACTACATTGACCGCATGATCCACTTCCAGGTGCATGGCTGTCATCAATACAAGCCATTTGGCAGTGCAAATACCAAATGCGCACTCCACCATTCTCCGAGCTCTGCTGAGACGATAATTAAAAATGCGCCTCCTGGCAGTGAGACCATGCCTCGTATAGGGCCTGAGAAGGTGGGTGGATAAGGCAAATGCCTCATCTCCAAGCACTACCAAGGGAAGATCCGGCACAGCAGTACCAGGAAGAGGCCTTGACTGTGGCACATGAAATTCTCCATATTCAAAACGCTGGCCCATCATGGAATTACAGAAGATTCTGAAATCTCCAGAACTCCCATAAGCTCTGACATCCACAGCAATGAATTTCATGTTAGCATCGCTGAGTTCCAGGAGGACAATGGAAAAGTACTTTTTATAATTGAAATAGCAGGAACCCGATTTTAGTGGCTTGATGAGCCGGATATGTTTTCTCCCAAAGTTAGTCTTCTCCCAAAATTCTTCCGCTATTTCCTCCAACAGACTGGATGTTGGTTCCAGCATGACTGTGGTTTTAAGCTCTTACCAAATAACAAGACAAGTATCATGCACTATTGTAGATACAGTGGAAATTCCCATTAGTAATTGATGATGGAGGGAGGTGAAACTGGCACCAGTGGCAAGGTATCTGCAATACAAAATTGATAACAATTCAGAAAATATATATATACATACATACATACACACTATTGTCAATAATATTGGTGCACCTGCATGTACATGAATTTTAAGCATCTGTTCAACATTAGGAAAACCTACCTTAAAGTACGTAACAGCCGTTCTTCTGCACTAATGCTTCTTCTCATGTTGGTCCTGGTTCTGCTCAGGCGTCCTCTAAAAAGTTCCAACAGTTCATCGAAGCTTGCCACCAACATCCTCGTGTAATTATAGAACTTATCTCCGTGAGTCCTCAGCTCACCGAACATGAGGGCAAAGTAGCCGATCGATAGACGCTAGGAGGTTAAGGGATGGACTCAGTAATGACAGGGACGTCGCCTACACTGGATCTCTCTTCTCCTCTTCATCCTCATCATCAGCAATATGAGCATTGCCAAAAAACTACTCATATTCGCATTCATTTTCAAAAATCTCAGGCACAATTCACTGATCACTCCTCTCCCTGCAAAACTTCAACACACACTCAGCCAGTGAACAAAGAAACAGGAAATAGATGGTTTGAAAAGCAGAGGACCGAAATGCATCATGGGTAGATTCAAGGGAACAAAATAAAAAGGGTTGCTATGGGAATGACTATATTAGATAACTGCAGCTGAACGCAACCGCACATAAACGCTCGTAAACGCAGGTAATCGCACTGTACAAATGCAACTGATCGCTGTGCCTGGAGTCTTGAATTTCACAGAAAAAATAAACATGCTAAACAGCGGCAGAACAGCCGTCCATGTGAAAGGGGCCTAACAGTGAGAGAGGTGACGTCGGTTATAGGCCTGATGATGGAATCTATTCCTGCAGTTCAGTGAGCAAGATTCCACCAGAGGCCTCTACATCTGTTTATTCTAAAGAACCTGAGAACCAGGGATCTAGAAGAAGTTACCAGTTCGGCCTAGACAAAACGCTCCCTGTGGTAGTGGAGGAGTCGAGAACCTGTGGGGGGGATGCACTGGGTACTTCCGACATCCCGCATTCTAACGACAGATGCCAGCGGATAAGGCTGAGGAGACCAGGTAGACAGCGCCTTGAGGCAATTCAGTTTGCATTTGCAGCGCTATACAAATCATTCATTCACCATCTGGAGGGTCAGTCGTCTCAGGGCACATGGTCCCAGGAAGAAAGGAAGACTTCTTCCAAATGGAAGGAACTTATGGCAGTGGGCAGGGGAATATCAATGTTCTAGGACCAGATCAAGGGACATCACATCCATTTGAACAATATAACCACACTGGCATTCCTCAGCAGTCAGGGGGAACCAGGAGCCCCCTATTAATGCAGGTTATCCAGAGTATTTTCCTCTGGGCAAAACAAAATCTCTGTCTTTTTCTCTGCCATCCATCTCCAAGGAGAGCAGAACAATTTGGTGGATTTTCTAATTTGACAGCAGATATCACAACAGGAGTGGTCTCTACATCCGGAAGTTTTTTGGGGAAGTCCAGAAGTCGACTTATTTTCAAGCAGGAAGAACGCAAAGAGACCAAGGTTTTTGTCTCTGGATATGAGGGACCAGGCATTAGCAATAGATGACCTACAAAACCCCTGGAATTTCAGCTTTTTTATGCATTTCCTTTCATGCTGGAGAACACAGAACTTATATTTGTGGCACCTTATTGGCCAAAGAGACCATGGTTTTAACATTACTCACTTTGACCGACCAGCTCCCACTAATGCTACCTCTTAGACGGTATCTTCTCTCCCAGGGGCCCCTCTTTCATCCAGACATAGGCACTCTAAAATTAGCGATCTGGTATCTGAAAAATACCTTTTTTCTTTAAAGTTTCTATCTGACAAGGTTTTTCACACCTGTCTACAGAGTCGGAAACCAGTTACTAGGGCAATTAATGTTAAAGTGTTGAAGAGGTTCAACGCATGGCTCATAGAATCAGAAAGGACCCTTATGGAGTCATCCACTATTCTGGAGTTTCTGCAAGACAGGGTAGACAAATGTTTAGTCCTCAGTACAATCAAAGTACAGATTACAGCCCTCAGTGTCTTTTTTGGAAAGATACTACAAGATGACCTGCATCAAGCCACTGTCAAGAAAAAGGCCTAATCTTAGATGCAAAGGTCTGTCCAGGGACCTTTCCATAGTGCTGAGTAAGGCATCATTTGAGCCTTTTTTTTGAGGCCTCATTAAAGATAATCACTTAAAACATTATTGCTAGTAGCAATTACTTTTGTTTGAAGAATCAGTGAGATTCAGGTGCTATCTACAATGGAACCCTTTTTGCACATCTTAGATGATAGGGTCATTTTAAGAATGGATCCTCCGAACAGTGTAAATGCCCACTATACCAGGGCGCTTTCAGCGGCATAGGCAGAAAAAGCTGGTGCCACCCTGAAGCAAATATTTAGAGCCACCACGTGGGTAGTTTTTTCACCTTTGCACACCATTACCAGCTGGACCTCCTTAGCGAGCCAGGATCAGGCATTTGGGAGGAAAGTCCTCCAAGCTGTGGTCCCACCCTAATCTAGTGAGTACTTGTTCATCCTCTGAAGGGCTGTCCTAGAAGATGACTGGGGGAAAACCCATAGTTAAACTTACCGGTAACTGTATTTCCAGTAGTCTTCTAGGACAACAGGTTCTCTTCCCATGTTTATAGTTGTCTATTTTTTTTTGTGTTTATATTTGTCAGCTCCGTCCTTCAGTTCTTTGGTTGACTGACCATGTTCCTGAGGGACCGCCTTTTAAAATACCTGTGACAATGTGTTTCCTGTCTCAGTGGGAGGAGCTCCATCTCTCAAGGGCTGGTCTGGAAGAGACTACTTTAAATACAGTAACTCCCGGTTTTACTTGTTTCTTTGTAATGTGGCAGGAGTCATAAAGTCACACTGTTTGGTGTGAGTTTGAGTGAAGTACAGCCTGCCCCCCCCCCCCCCCCTCCAATGTGCAGATGATGCAGGGGAAGCAGAAAACATACTGTTTTATTGTGTTGGTTAGCAATGTGTTGTAATGAAGTGCTCACAGTCGTTTTTTAATTGCTTTCTTAACCATAGTAAAGTAATATATAACTTCACTGATATATCTTGTGTTTAATTTAGGCTTAAAAATATCTGTGCTACCAAATTAATATTAAACATCCTTTAAATGTTGAAAAAAGTGCATTTAAAAATATAAATGTTCTTAAGAACTAATTCTAGAAAAAGAAAAAGGTTGTTGAATTGCTGATGTACCCAACCATCTGTTTCCAGGAGGGAAGCTGAATTGTTTTGCTTCTAAAACCTTTTTAAGCTAGTTATTTCTCAAATGTTGCTGAATTGCATATCTGTTCTCAAATAAAGGAAGACTACATGAATAGTTTTATGATGGTAGTGTTGTCCAAATAGTTTCTTCCATAGAACTTAAACAATTTTCCATCTTTGATATATATAGTCTGTAAGTTTGGGAATTTACATAATTTGCAAGTTATATTTTTGTGTGTGCTTAAAGTGGTTGTAACCATAAAAAAAAAAATCTATAGCATAATGCTTGTTACCGTGTAATTTTTCCCTTTTTATGTTGTAATATACCTGGTTGATCCTAGCTGTTCCTGTGTCCTCCTGTGTGTGCTGACAATGGTAATCATGGCTGCTGAGCCATGATACCGTGGTCAGTTTACGTGCCTCCATCATCCTGCTCTCTGCTCTGAGTCTTTCTCCTCTCCCCCTCTCTCCCTGCCTGTCAGTGTGAGAGCCGATCTCAAACACGCTCCAGCCGCCGCTATTCTGCTGTAATATGCAGCAAAAATACTTGTATCCCCTCAGGTTTAAACATTTATCAACTACAGTGTGTTTTTTTATTTTTTTTAAATGACAAGGCTAAATACCTTTTATCACACTGCCGCTGAATAGTCATGTGATTCTCCTCTGCTAGCTGGATGATGTCAGAAGGGACTCTCAGCCCCTCCCGCTGCTCTGCTGAGATTGGGGAAAGAGACCGGAGAGGGATCACGTGACCGCACAGTAGTGTTAGAAAAGATATTTAGCCTTGTCATTTAAAAAAAAAAAAACTAACACACTGTACTTAATAACTGTATTTATACAAGCAAAGTCACAATGGGCTTGATTTACTGAAGTACCTTGTTGGCAAATGGGCTCACTCCCATGCATTACCGTCTAAGATTTACTAAAGCACAGATACGAATGCAAATTTACTAATGGTCACAAAACTAAGCGACCATCTAAATGCGTTCCCCTGCTAGAACCAGATGCATAGCAGAGAAAAATCTTGTTGAAAACATGATCTCAAGCAATTTATACTTCCTATAAGTATGTTGAACATTTTAAAGAATAGCTGCTTTAAAAGAATTCTATATTTGTCTGTATAAAGTGATGTATTTCAAAAAATCCAAACAGGATGTTGTTTTTTGGGACTTGCTATAGTAAATGCCTTTGTTCGCAAGCCTGAAAATTTTGTTCGAAAAAACGGGAAACCTGTTTTTTAGAAAGCCCGATTTAAGTGCGCTTGAAGTAAACATATCAATATATACACACATATATATATATCTGGGTGAACAAATATCTGCGCTAACCATAAAGCAAAAAGTAAAATAGCAGCCAGCACAGTTTGTTGATTTGTCAAACATAGAAAATTGTAAGGTCCAAGTGCAGCGCTCAAATATAATAAAAATTTGAAAAATAAATAAAACTGTGTTTTATAGTCCGTAATCAAATAAAGATGATGTAGATCCTCCACCAAGTTTCAATGTGCAAAAACGAAAGCACACCACACCCACGTGCTATCAATCTGCTTACCAGAAAGGTATGAAAAACAGGCGATGTAATCATATGATGCAAGAGGTCAGTGGTTGGACTTGAATGGTCACACTTAACAACTTGATAGATAGATAGATATCCAGGTTCATCAATGGCAGAATTCAGGACTCAGAACAGCAATAGATGAATGTATTGTGCGATCACCATCAGGATATAAAAACCCAATGAGGAAAAAAGCCACAATAGTGAAGCCCGTAAAGGTAAATCACAAATTTATTAAATGTAGTATACTTACAGGAAGAAAGGAACATCGTGACATATAAAAACTCTGCGGTTCATAGCGTGCTTGCATCAGCCAGCCTGACATGTTTCATCCCATGTGGATATCATCAGAGACGTCTTTTTGTTCGAAAAACGGGAAACCTGTTTTTGAGAAAGCCTGATTTAAGTGCGCTTGAAGTAAACATATCAATATATACACATATATATATATATATATATATATATATATCTATTATATATATATATATTTATATATATATATACACATATACATACAATTACATTAGAGATAATTAGTGATGGCTCTGGGATACTATTGAGATATCGTCAGATGCCCGGTCCAGCATATGCCTCCGGGTGATGTTTATAAGAACAAAGAGATTGGGATTGTGAAGGCATGTATAATTAAGCACACACAGGGTTAAATGTTTTGGTGTGTGCTGGCCTAGAGCAGTTGAGTAGTGTAGCTACACCCTCTGATGAAGTCTCCTACGAAATGCATTAGGGCATGTCTACACGATCGATCCAGATGTGACTGTGCCTCTCAACCCGGGAACTGCCTTGTTCGTTTCAACGGAAGGGTGGTGAGAGCTGCGCTCACAGTCTGATGTTATTAGAGGATATTATATGCTTTTGAATGTTTTTATCTTTGCAAGTGCAATGGATTAAGGGGGGTTTTATCGATTAAAATTATCATAACAGTCTCACCTGAGTGTCTCTTTCGTGGTGGTGAGTTGATATAGATGAAGAGTTTGACCTTCAACAGACCACGAGATAAAGAGATATGATCGTATAAGGCTCGGCTTTTGCTGTCATCTGGTGATGCGTTACCCATTGGGGGTTTTATCACAAGGTGCGGTGATGGGAACTGGGATCATTACAACAATCTCTTGCCATTCAGCCCAGATTGTGAACAGGCTCACAGCTTTCATACTCATGGAATGTCAAAGAAGGACTTTTTATATGTTGATCTGAATGTCGATCGATTAGCGCTGCTAATGTTTGTATTCGCCTTTTGGAAGTTCAAGCATAATTGTGTAGCTATTTCATTTGTTATAGTAGTGGCTCTGGAGTTACTGATACATGTGCGCTGGGAGAAATTGATTATTTAATTGATTCCAATTGTTCTTTAGATAATGATCTATAATTTTCTCATATGTTTATTGGTCGATTACGTTCTAAAAGTATGTTGGGTATTTGATGGGCACAAGTGGCTGCATTTGATGTGCACATGATGTGCACAGTTTCTGGGTTCGATGGGCACAGTGGCTGGGTTCGATGGGCACAATGGCTGCATTTGATGGGCACAGTGGCTGCATTTGATGGGCACAGTGAGGCTGCAATTGATGGGGGAGGTTCAGTATTTTTCAGTTTGTTTGTGCCCCCCCCCCCAAAAATGTTGAGCACCAGCTACCACTTGTCAGCACAGAGACATTACAGGGAACTTCATAGGGCTGTTTGTCTGCTGTGTATTGTAATCCCCCCTGACCTCCCAGCAGCAGTGTGTGTGAATGCCTGTACCCTGTAGTGTACCGGATTAGTGCACTTTTTAAGGGAGTGAGGTTATTTTTAGTGCAAAGCGGAGTTACAGTAAATTTTTTGTTTATTAAAAGTCAGCAGCTACAAAAAAGTGTATCTTCTGACTTTTAGTAAAGACACTTACCTGTCCCACAATCCAGCAACGTGGCTACCCAAACCCAACGAATCAAATCGTTGACCAGATAATCATAATCAAATCGAATCGTGAGACCAGTGAAGATGCGCACCTCTAGTATTTTGCATACCTTGGTTGTAACAAGTGGTTATTTGAAGTACTGTTGTATTTCTATCATCTCGAACCAGTCTTACCCATTCTCTTTTGACATCAACAAGGAACTTTCATCCACAAAACTGCTGCTCACTGGATATTTTCTCTTTTTTGGACCATTCTCTGTAAACCCTAGATGGTTGTGCGTGAAAATCCCAGTAGATCAGCAGTATTTGAAATACTCAGACCAGGCAGTCTGGCACCAATAACCATGTCACGTTCAAAGTGACCTTGAAGAAATCCCCTTTCTTCGAAACCGATGCTCGGTTTGAACTTCAGCAAGTCATCTTCACCACGTCTAGATGCCTAAATGTATTGCGTTGCATTTAGAGAAAATAGAATTGTGTGTGTCCAGAGGCAGATACTCTGAACATGTCTAAAAGAATGTACAGTATCTCACAAAAGTACACCCCTCACATTTTTGTAAATATTTAATTTTTCATGTGACAACACTGAAGAAATTACCCTTTTCTACACTGTAAAGTAGTGAGTGTACAGCTTGTATAACAGTGTAAATTTGCTGTCCCCTCAAAATAACTCAACACACAGCCAATAATGTCTAAACTGCTGGCAACAAAAGTGAGTACACCCCTAAGTGAAAATGTCCAAATTGGGCCCAAAGTGTCAATATTTTGTGTGGCCACCATTATTTTCCAGCACTGCCTTAACCCTATTGGGCATGTAGTTCACCAGAGCTTCACAGGTTGCCACTGGAGCCCTCTTCCACTCCTCCATGATGACATCACGGAGCTGGGGGATGTTAGAGACCTTGCTCTCCTCCACCTTCTGTTTGAGGATGCCCCACAGATGCTCAATAGGGTTTAGGTCTGGCGACATGCTTGGCCAATCCATCATCTTTATCCTCAGTTTCTTTAGCAAGACAGTGGTCATCTTGGAGGTGGCCCAGTCTCCGAAGGGAGGGGATCATGAACGGCTTCGGTATGTCACAGTACATGTTGGCATTCATGGTTCCCTCAATGAACTGTAGCTCCCCAGTGCCGGCAGCACTCGTGCAGCCCCAAACCATGACACTCCCACCACCATACTTGTGTGTGCAAGACACACTTGTCTTTGTACTCCTCACCTGGTTGCCGCCACACACGCTTGACATCATCTGAACCAAATAAATTTATCTTGGTCTCATCAGACCACAGGACATAGTTCCATAGTTGTCTTTAGCAAACTGTTTGCGGGCTTTCTTGTGCATTATCTGTAGAAGAGGCTTCTAGGATGACAGCCATGCAGACCAGTTTGATGCAGTGTGCGGCGCATGGTCTGAGCATTGACAGGCTGACCCCCCACCCCTTCAATCTCTGCAGCAATGCTGGCAGCACTCATACGTCTATTTCCCAAAGACAACCTCTGGATATGATGCTGAGCACGTGCACTTAACTTCTTTGGTCGACCATAGCAAGGCATGTTCTGAGTGGAACCTGTCCTGTTAAACTGCTCTATGGTCTTGGCTATCGTGCTGCAGCTCAGTTTCAGGGTCTTGGCAATCTTCTTATAGCCTAGGCCGTCTTTATGTAGAGCAACAGTTCTTTTTTTCAGATCCCCAGAGAGTTCTTTGCTATAAGGTGCCATGTTGAACTTCCAGTGACCAGTATGAGAGAGTGAAACATCACATTTAACACACCTGAGACCTTGTAACACTAACGAGTCACATGACAAGGATGGAAAATGGCTAATTGGGCCCAATTTGGACATTTTCACTTAGGGGTTTACTCACTTTTGTTGCCAGCGGTTTAGACAATAATGACTGGGTATTGAGTTATTTTGAGGGGACAGCAAATTTACACTGTTCTACAAGCTGTGCACTCACTACTTTACATTGTAGCAAAGTTTCATTTTGTCAGCGTTGTCACATGAAAAGATATAATGAAATATTTACAAAAATGTGAGGGGTGTACTCAATTTTGTGAGATACTGTATGTTACCAGATGGTCATGTCATAAAACATTCCAAGTGTGGTGTGGCTCTGCAATGGCGGAGTAGAGGGAGAGTGAGAGCGTGCCGTGCACCCACCGCTCCCTCCAGCTGAAGGAAGGCTGCATTTTTAACTTCCCTATGGACTAATTGAGCAGAAATCACCGGTGCTGGAGATACCACGAACCACGAAGAAGTCTCAGACTGGCCGCCCTGCCAATAAGGGGATGAGTATTGAGAAGAAGAGGAACTTACACAGAGCCCCGGCGCAGCAGGAGATCAAGAGCTATTTCACCCGGGCGGCGATAGCACGAGCGACGGCATCCGAGCTCAGGGGGCCGGCGTGCGTGGAGACACCACGGGCGGCCCCGCGTTTGAGCCTGCCGCCTTCTCTGACAGCGTTTACACAGGAGGAGCCGAGCCCGCAAGCTGCAGATACCGTGGAGCATTCACTGGTAGGCGCGGAGATGGCGTCTCAGGAGCATGGAGGAGCGAGCTTAGATGATCTAAGAGCGATATTGCAGGCGCTCCCGACAAGAGGGGAGATGCAAGCGATGGTGGCACGGGTGGAAGAGGGCAACCGAAGCGAGCTACAGCTTATCAGGATGGAGATGCAAAGTTTAGTGGAGGCCCTCCGAGACGAGAAGAAAGTGACAGCTGAGCTGGATGCCCGGGTCAGTAAGATAGAGAAAGACCAGTCCTCCCAGCAGATACAAGCGTCTGCGATATATCTGAAATTAGAGGAAATTGAGGATAGAAGTAGAAGGAGTAACCTGAGATTTAGAGGGATTCCGGAGGAGATTGAGGGAAAACTGCTCGAGGAGACAGTGGGTCGGATATGTCAGAAACTATCCACGGGCTTACCACCGGGAGAAATCGATTTCGAGAGACTGCATAGAGCCCAAGGTTTACGTTCAATAGACCCCCACAGACCCAGAGACGTCATCGGACGATTCCACCGTTTCTCCCAGAAGGAACAGATCAGCAGGATGGCCTGGGAACAAGGCCCGATTGACTTAGAGGGGGCTACGATTAAAATCCTGCCGGACCTTTCCCGGGCCACCCTCCAGAGAAGGGCACAACTACGGCCATTATTGGAGCAGATTAAAAAGGCAGGCGCCTCATACCGTTGGGGATACCCGCTTTCCCTGAAGGTAAAGAAGGGCGTACAATCGTTCCCCGTCCGGTCCCAGGCAGACCTACCAGCTCTCTTTGCCTTCCTGGAGGTAGATCCGTGTGAGGTCTCGGACTGGCTTGCTCCACTAGAAACAAGGTCGCAGCGAAAGGCGAGTAGCCGGCAGCAACTGGGAGACAGTACCGCGGTAGACTGAAGTTGCTGGAAGTGAAAGTGAAAGTTTGATCCTGAAGATGGAACGTTGAAATTAGAACTGTAAGTATCCAGTCCATCCCGCATAATGAAGCTGAATTGAATGACTTCACAAGACTGTATATACATTTTCACCTTTATATCCCCCCAGTCGGCTTAGCTCCCTCTCCTCCCGGTTAGCGTTTCTTTGCTGTATACGTATTCTGCTGACATTTTTGCTGACATTTCACTTGGACCCCCTGGCCCCCGGGAAGGACACCCAATCCGTGCAGTTTTTTGGGTTTTTTTTTTTTTTTTTTTTTTTTTTTTTTGGGGTTGTGTATTCCCTTTTTTCTCCCCCGCCGCCGCTTCCCACACATACCCCCCCCCAGGACTCTCCATTAAGTAGACATTAAGAGGAGCTGGAGGACCCCAATAGGGCTCATTCCTCCCCTAGGGATACATCACTGCCCTGATCCCTTGGGGGGCCGTCTCCCCCCGTCTCCCTTTTTTTTTTTTTTTTTTCCCCCCACGGTGAGATTGGTCCCTTCTGGTCCTGGGGACTTATTGGGAGGTGTTTTTTTTTTTTTTTTTCTCTGGGTAATCTGGGACCAGGGGGGGCGTAACCTCACCCCTCCCCCCTGAACTGGAGAGAGACAGAGAAATTTACTATACTGTGTTAGATGTTTCAGAATGTGATAAAATGTGACAAAAAAAATGTAAAATGTGACAAAATCTTGATATGAGTTGATATTGAAATGAATAGGAAGAACGAATAGGAAGAAGGAGAAGGTATAAAGGACAGGGAGGAGAGATGGGGGATGATATGGGGGGGGGGGGGCGGTGATCTGAAAATAAATTATGTAAGTAGAATAAAATAGAATTAGATACAGGGCAGAATAGGAAGAAGTGGAACTAGAGAAATAGAGGTAAAGAGAAGTAATAAACAAATGGGGGAATCCTTGGACTCGGAAGAGCCTACGGCTAAACGAGAAAGAGTTACACCAGAGGGGGGGGGGGGGGGATTAAAAGAGGGTAAAGGGAAATACACTAAGAAACGATTATGCTTTGCTGGGCTGGGTTTTTTTTTTTCCGGTTTTTTTTTTTTTTTTCTGTCCAATATCACTGTGGGTTGTGGGTTCTTAGCACTAAAGGTAAAGAAGGGGGGGGGGGGGGGGGGGGGGGGGGGGGGGGGGGAGGTGAAAAACTTGAGGTTTCTTGGGGTGGGGGGGGGGGGTGGGGGGTAAATAGATAAAAAAAAAAAAAAAAAAAAAAAAAAAAAAAGTGGGGGGGGGGGGGGGGGGGGGGGGGGAAAGAGGGGAGGGAGGGGAGGAGGGGGGGGGGGGGGAATAAGACACTAAATTAACACACTTGGAGTACACCCAATTGCACATAACTGGATAAGCACATAAATATATAACTGTATATAAGTACATCATAAGTATATAAAACACAAACACATAGAAATTCAAATACACAATTACACACAAACACACCCAAGGGACTGAGTAGGTAATTCATCTGGGTAAATAAGACTGGGGTAACTTATGTATGAATAGAATACGTAGAGAGAGGAGAGGAGAGGGGGGGGGGAGGGTGGGGGAGACAGGCGGGGGGGGTTCAATAAGGGGGTGTAGGAGGAAATTAAATTAAATGAAAGGGAAAGAAGGGGGGGAAGAGAGAGAGAAAAGAAAGAAACATTTACTACGTGGGAATAAGGAACAGTAGAGAGGGGGCGGAAGGGGTGAAGGGGGAAGAATATATCAGAGAAAGTACAGAGGGGAAAGAGGAAGTTCCCACAGAATTATGGTAATTAGAGGTTACTAAATTGCATTTTTATGTTGTGGGGGATGGGACGACGGGTTAATAAATGAAATGTGAAATGTATATGGTATATAAGGTATAAATGTATATATGATAATAATGTCGCTATAAAAAGGAAGTATATTAAGATGAATAATGGGAAATAAACAGAAGGAGATTGGATACAGTACAAGGTCGCGACAGAGCACGTGACTTAGAAATAGACTCAGAATCAATGAAAGTTATAATTATCAGCTGGAGGAGGTGAGTGGGGAGCGCGGCCCCATAAGCCAAAGCTAGCCACCCCCCGACTCAGCGCCTACGGGAAACTTAGTACCCTAAGGTAGGCACTGGGATCAGGCAGGTAGCTCGGGAATCCCTGAAGGGAGAAGTAAACCCCTAAGTTACCCCTTTTTTTTTTTTTTTTTTTTTTTTTTTTTTTTTTTTTTTTTCTCTCATTTCTCCTTCTCTCTCTCCCTCTCTCTCTCTCTCTTCCCTCCTCTCTCTGGACCTCGGCGGCAGGGGTCGGGCGGTTGTCGTCTCTTCCCTCTGGCCTTGTCACCCCCCATTCCACGTCTAATACGAGATCTTGGGGCCAGCACGTGGATAGGGGGTGGGGCTGAGGACGAGGAAGGGATGGAGGGGCTGCGGCTGACTTCCCTAAATGTTAAAGGGCTTAATAGACCAGAGAAGCGAAGGATCCTAATAGATGACCTAAAACGTTTAAAAACAGACGTGGGAATGGTGCAGGAGACACATTTGAAAGTGGGAGCGGGCCGCTATCTGCAAAGTAGACAGT
Organism: Lithobates sylvaticus; assembly: GCA_028564925.1. NCBI lineage: Eukaryota > Metazoa > Chordata > Amphibia > Anura > Ranidae > Lithobates > Lithobates sylvaticus. The sequence goes on from CM053027.1 coordinate 398,489,440, forward strand.
TCCCTAGTGTATATCACGCGAATGCACAGACTAGAACAAAAGGAGTGGCAATTCTGATCTCAAACCGATTGGAATGGTCTCTCCTAGAGAAAAGTGCGGATATAGGAGGGAGATTCCTGTTCGTGAAGGGATTTATAGGGAGTATAAAAGTGACCATAGCTACGATCTACGCTCCGAATGTACATCAGGATAGGTTCATGGAGAAAACACTGTCAAAATTAATGGACTTTAAAGAAGGTAAACTGATAATAGGGGGGGACTTTAATGTGCCTCTGGATCCAATACTAGACACCTCTACGGGAACATCCTCTGTACCAAAGGGAATTAGGAGAAATATTAAAAGGAAAATACAGGAATGCCAATTAATAGATACATGGCGGGTATTACATGAGGAGGAGAAGGATTTTACCTTCTTCTCAAATCCGCATCAATCGTACTCCCGGATAGACTTTTTCCTAGTACCACACCAGTTATTACCATCAGTGCAGGACATACTAATTGGGAATATAACTTGGTCGGACCATGCACCGGTCACGATGAGGATAGACCTGAAAGGGGCAACCCAACCAGTAGACTGGAAATGGAGCTTAAACGAAAGTTTATTACATCTCCCAGACATTAGAGAGGACATAATAAAAGAAATTAAATGGTATTTTGAGATAAACGATAATGGGGAGACCGACCCAGGAATGGTGTGGGAGGCCCACAAAGTAGTTCTTAGGGGAATCCTAATTAAACACGGCACCAGAATAAAGAAGGCCAGAGAAGAACGGGTAAGAAAATTATTAGAAGGAATACAAGAATTGGAAACTAAACATAAAAAGTCAGTAGACAGGGAGATGGGAAAGGAACTGGCGTCACTGAGGAGAGAGCTGGCGGACCTCCTGAGGTACAAAGCGAAAGCAGTAATACAGAGAGGCAGAAGGATGACATATGACTCGGGAGACAAGTGCGGTAAACTATTAGCAAACAAACTAAAAACACAACAAAAACGTTCATACATACCATACATTAAAACAAAGACTGGGCAGAAACGAGTACTCCCGAAGGAGATTGCAAATGAATTTAGAGAATACTATTCATCCCTATATAATCTGCCAGAAACGACTTCGCCACACGTCTCCCTAGAAGAATACCTCTCGACATCACAGTTAGTAAGACTTACGTCCCCCGAACGACGAGAGATAGAGAGACCAATAACAGTAGAAGAAGTGCTCAAAGTGATCAAGACATTTAAACAGGGAAAAGCACCAGGGCCGGATGGGTTTTCTATCCAGTATTTTAAAATTTTCTTCGAAAACTTAGGCCCACATATGGTCAAAATGTTTAACGAATTAGGACAAATAACAACCCCCCCCTCAGATACCTTAAGAGCTCACATCACGGTGATTCCGAAAGAGGGGAAAGACGGGTCGATATGTAGCAACTATCGACCGATATCGCTATTAAATGTGGACTTAAAAATATTCACGAAGACACTTGCTTCCAGGCTACAGAAACACCTGACCCAGTTGATAAACTGGGATCAGGTAGGGTTTATTCCAACAAGAGAGGCAAGAGACAGCACGATTAAAGTGCTGAATCTTGTCCAGTATGTAAACCAAAAGAAAATAGCAAGTGTCTTCGTGAATACGGACGCAGAAAAGGCCTTCGACCGGGTCAACTGGACATACATGATGGGGGTCCTGAGGTATTTCGGGATGGGAGATAGATTTATTCACTGGGTAGCGGGGGTTTACTCCTCCCCCCAAGCCCGAGTGAAAGTAAATGGGATATACTCTGAAAATTTTACTATATCGAATGGGACCCGCCAGGGATGCCCCCTTTCGCCTCTATTATTTGCCCTTACGCTGGAGCCATTGCTCAATAGAATTAGACAGAACCCGGATATAAAAGGCATACGAGTGGGAAAACAGGAATACAAGATCTCTGCGTATGCAGATGACTTACTTTTTTCACTAACGAGTCCACAAATCTCACTACCAAACTTGATGAAAGAAGTCGAGCGATACGGGGCTCTGTCTAATTTTAAAATAAATTATAGCAAGTCGGAGGCAATGGGGGTAGCCCTGGAGGCTCCCATACAAAATAACCTGCAGAGTAACTATAAGTTTAGATGGACTACAGAGGCCCTGAATTACCTGGGAATACAAATATCACCAAGACTAACAGATATGTTCGAGATAAACTTCCCACCATTACTTAAAGAAGTAAAGAAACTATTAGGGGGGTGGAATAAGGACAGGCATTCCTGGTTCGGGAGAAGCAACATCTTAAAAATGAGCATAGTACCAAAATTTTTGTACTTGTTCCAGGCAATGCCTGTCCATATTCCTATGAAATACTTTAGCCTAATACGGACCGAGTTCACAAAATTTATCTGGGCAAGTAAACACCCAAGGATAAAGAGAGAACTGCTGGTGATGCCGAAGGACGCAGGGGGTATAGCAGCACCGGATCTATTTAAATATTACCAAGCGGCCCATTTAAATAGAATTACTGACTGGAATAGACATGAGGAACAAAAACTTTGGATTAAGTTAGAAAAACAAGTAAGCCAAGTACCGTTAAATAGAGCCATCTGGTGCTATGCAGAGATACCGCAGGAGCTAAAGAAACACCCCTTGATAGGTCCAACATTGCAAATAGGAGCAGGACTTATCCAGAAGCACAGACTTTCCTCTCCGAAATCACCCTTGTACCCGATCCTGGGGAATCCAAAATTCTTACCCGGCCTAGAGGCAGGGATGTTTATGAGACTGAGGGAGAAGGGAATCTATCAAGCCTCTCACTTTATGAAGACGGGGAGATGGTTATCATTAGAAGACTTAACAAAAGAAGGAGGACTGTTAGAAATCCCTTGGTGGCAGGCAAGACAACTGAGACACTTTTTAGAAACTTTAGGGCCGGAAGGAGAGTTTGAGAGACCCAGAACAAAGTTTGAGACACTCTGCGAGGAGAAAGAGCCCTTGACCCATACCATTTCCAAAATGTATGCACTCTTGACCGCCCCACCAGAAGGATATACACTGGGGAGCCTGGATAAATGGGGGAGAGACCTGGAAAAAGAACTGACTGTAGAACAGGGACAGAAAATAATACACTTAACAATGAGATCGTCAAGATGTATAAAAATGCAGGAACTAAATTTTAAAATATTAACAAGATGGTATCTGACCCCATCGAGGATGAATAAAATATTCCCAGAGGTTACAGAGAGTTGCTGGAGGGGATGCCAGAGTAGAGGAACGATATTACATATATTCTGGACATGTCCAGCAATCAAACATTTTTGGCAAGAAGTACATAGAATTACTCAAAGACTAACAGAGTTTCAGGTCCCATTTGAACCGGCGTTTTACCTACTACATTTGTCCCAGATACCAACCAGGGCATATAAAAATTCAATAGTTTGTCATCTGGTAAATGCAGCGAAGAGCTGCATTCCCAGATGCTGGAAGGAATCACAGGCCCCTAGTATCCCCTTGTGGCTTAATATAGTAAGAGGAATAGAAATAATGGAAAGTTTAATACCAAGATCGGTAGAGGGAAGAGAACGAGTTAAACAAACATGGGCCCCATGGGAGGAATATCTACAAACAGAAGAAGGCAAGAAATGGATGGAGGAGGACATGGGAGAATAAAGAAAGGGAAAAGGGGGAACGGGATGGGGAGGGAGGGGAGGGGAGGGGAGAGCCCTCCGCGGACGGACAGGGGGGGGGGGCAGAGAGAGGAGAGATCCCCCCTCAGGCCCTTTTTTTTTTTTTTTTTTTTTTTTGTTTTTTTTTTTTTTTTTTTTTTTTTGTTTTTTTTTTTTTTTTTGTTTAGAGGGTAACCAGGGTATGGGGGTTTGCTCTCCCCCCAGGGAGGGGATGGGCCTCTAGGGAACCCTAGGGAATAGGGCCCTCAAAATAAGAAGAGGCATAGGAAACCGAGCTAGATAGGAACTATATATATAAAATAGAAAGAAAAAGGGAAGAAAGGGACAGTTAGAATAATTAAGTAACTGAAAGATGACGAAAATATAATTTGTAACAAACGGAAGGAGAAGGATATTGAATATTTGTAAGAGTACAAAATGTATTTATTTTGGATGAACTGTATCCCTTGAATGGAATGAAATAAATAAAGAATTTAAAAAAAAAAAGAATAAGAATCAGGTAGGTCAGTGTAGAAATCAGGCAGGTTAGTGCAGTGGTCAGGTAGGTCAGTGTATCAGGTAGGTCAGTGTAGTGGACAGTGTAGGAATCAGGTAGGTAGGTCAGTGTAGTGGTCAGGTAGGTCAGTGGAGTAGTGGTCAGTGTAGAAATCAGGTTGGTTAGTGCAGTGGTCAGGTAGGTCAGTGTAGGAATCAGGTGGGTCAGTGTGGTGGTGTTAGACATGGGCGCCGTCAAAAAAGGTAGGTTAGTGTAGTGGTCAGGTCAGTGTAGTGGACAGTTCAGTTCCGTTTCGTATTAAAAAAATTCATATTTCGTAATTTAGTGTACTAAATTTAATTTGGATTCGTACGAAATACGAATTTCGTACGAATCATAAATTTAAACGTTTCTGTTAATTTGGATCGGAAATTCGTAAACGGAATTTCGTATTTCGTAAACGAAATTTTGTATTTCGTAAACAAAATTTCGTATTTCGTACAGAATTCTTATGCATATTAACACCAGTCATGTTTCTGATACTTTCTGTTAATTTGGATCGGAAATTCGTTTACGAAATTTCATATTTCGTAAACGATATTTCGTATTTCGTAAACGAAATTTCGTATTTCGTACAGAATTCTTATGCATTATTAACACCAGTCACGTTTCTGATACTTTCTGTTAATTTGGAACGGAAATTCGTTTACGAACTTTCGTAAACTAAATTTCGTATTTCGTACAGAATTCTTATGCATTATTAACACCAGTCACGTTTCTGATACTTTCTGTTAATTTGAAACGGAAATTCGTTTCCGAAATTTCGTAAACGAAATTTCGTAAACAAAATTTCGTATTTCGTACGGAATTCGTATGCATAAAAATTCGTATTTCGGATTCGTACGAATGTACGAATTTCGAAAAATTCGTACGAATTTCTGATTCGTACGAAACTAATCGCACATATCTAGTCAGTGTAGGAATCAGATAGGTTAGTGTAGTGGTCAGGTAAGTCATTGTAGGAATCAGGTAGGTCAGTGTAGGAATCAAGTAGGTTACTGTAGTGGTCAGTGTAGGAATTAGGTAGGTTGGTGTAGTGATCAGTATAAGAATCAGGTAGGTCAGTGTAGTGGTCAGTATAGGAATCAGGTAGGTCAGTGTAGTGGACAGTGTAGGAATCAGGTAGGTTAGTGTAGTGGTCAGGTAGATCAGTGTAGTGGACAGTGTAGGAATCAGGTGGGTCAGTGTTAGACATGGGCGCCGTCAAAAAATTTGTTTTGTTTCGTTCCGTTTCATTTCGTATTAAAAAAATTCATATTTCGTAATTTGTGTACTAAATTTAATTTGGATTCGTACGAAATACGAATTTCGTACGAATCATAAATTTAAACGTTTCTATTAATTTGGATCGGAAATTCGTAAACGAAATTTCGTATTTCGGAAACAAAATTTCGTATTTCGTACAGAATCACCACACTGACACTGGCAATATTGTTGGTGACCGACCACTGCTGACGGCCAGAAGAGCTATGAATCTGAAGGACAGCCTTGTTCATTCTGAATATCAAAAACCAAACAAATCGAACTGGCTTACTGAATTACCACCTTTAAAGGGTATGTACCCATGTATCTGTAGGTATGTGGACAAAACGGATGCTTTCACCAACTCTGACGGCAGCAAACATTACAAAATGAACAACTTTATTAATTGTTCAACTACACGTGTCATTTATATGTTAACCTGCCCATGTGGAATGATCTATGTGGGTAAGACAAAAAGGCAGCTCAAAGTCAGGGTTGGTTAATTTGTCCAAAGTATAATTAAGAATAGAGATGGCCTTGCGGTTCGAACTTTGCTCGTTCGTGATTCGCCAAACCGGCGGACTTATGTCGCTGTTCACGGCGGCCATATTCTTTTACATTGTGAAGAACTTTGACCCATGACACATCCATCATGGGGTACAGGACAGCCAATTGAGACATTTCAGCACATGGGCATACCCCCTACCTTATAAATAGACCTGATCTGGCTGCCATTTTACATTCTGTCTTTTGTCAGTGTAGGGATAGGACACTGTGTGGAGCAGGGACAGTCTGTACTCACTAGCCATTAGGTCCACAAAAGTCCTTTTAAGGACTGGTATAGGTGTATAGGAGAGGGAGAGAGGTGTAGGGAGAGAGTTTGCTGTTTGGAGCAGGGACAGTCTGTACTCACTAGCTACTATTAGGTCCACAAAAGTCCTTTTAAGGACTGGTATATGTGTACAGTATATAGGGGTGTAATACACTTATAATATACTTTCAAATATAGAAAGCATATTATAGTTCACTGCAGTGCTGAGCGATTCTGCAGCTGTCTTTTCTCAGTGTAGGGGTGTAATACACATATAAAATACTTTCAAATATAGAAAGCATAGTATAGTGAGTGCATTCCTACTGTGCAGCATTGTGACTGCTGAGCGGTTCCGCAGCTCTTTTTTCAGTGTAGGTAGAGGTTGCTGTGTGTCGCAGGGAACAGATTGTAGCGACACAAATCGCTAACGAATATAGGTCCACAAAAGTCCTTTTAAGGACTGGTATAGGTGTGCAGTATATAGGGGTGTAATACACGTATAAAATACTTTCAAATATAGAAAGCATAGTATAGTGAGTGCATTCCTACTGTGCAGCATTGTGACTGCTGTGCGGTTCTGCAGCTCTTTTGTCAGTGTAGGTAGAGGTTGCTGTGTGTCGCAGGGAACAGATTGTAGTGACACAAATCACTATCAAATATAGGTCCACAAAAGTCCTTTTAAGGACTGGTATAGGTGTACTATTTGGTGTTCAGTATATAGGGGTGTAATACACGTATAAAATACTTTCAAATATAGAAAGCATAGTATAGTGAGTGCATTCTTACTGTGCAGCATTGTGACTGCTGAGCGGTTCCGCAGCTCTTTTGTCAGTGTAGGGAGAGGTTGCTGTGTGTTGCAGGGAACAGATGGTAGCGACACAAATCGCTAACGAATATAGGTCCACAAAAGTCCTTTTAAGCACTGGTATAGGTGTACTATTTGGTGTGCAGTATATAAGGGTGTAATACACGTATAAAATACTTTCAAATATAGAAAGCATAGTATAGTGAGTGCATTCCTACTGTGCAGCATTGTGACTGCTGAGCGGTTCTGCAGCTCTTTTGTCAGTGTAGGGAGAGGTTGCTGTGTGCCGCAGGGAACAGATTGTAGCGACACAAATCGCTAACGAATATAGGTCCACAAAAGTCCTTTTAAGGACTGGTATAGGTGTAGTATTTGGTGTGCAGTATATAGGGGTGTAATACACGTATAAAATACTTTCAAATATAGAAAGCATAGTATAGTGAGTGCATTCCTACTGTGCAGCATTGTGACTGCTGAGCGGTTCCGCAGCTCTTTTGTCAGTGTAGGGAGAGGTTGCTGTGTGTTGCAGGGACAGATTGTAGCGACACAAATCGCTAACGAATATAGGTCCACAAAAGTCCTTTTAAGCACTGGTATAGGTGTACTATTTGGTGTGCAGTATATAAGGGTGTAATACACGTATAAAATACTTTCAAATATAGAAAGCATAGTATAGTGAGTGCATTCCTACTGTGCAGCATTGTGACTGCTGAGCGGTTCTGCAGCTCTTTTGTCAGTGTAGGGAGAGGTTGCTGTGTGCCGCAGAGAACAGATTGTAGCGACACAAATCGCTAACGAATATAGGTCCACAAAAGTCCTTTTAAGGACTGGTATAGGTGTAGTATTTGGTGTGCAGTATATAGGGGGTGTAATACACGTATAAAATACTTTCAAATATAGAAAGCATAGTATAGTGAGTGCATTCCTACTGTGCATCATTGTGACTGCTGAGCGGTTCTGCAGCGATACTACAAAGAGTGACAAACGCAATTAGAAAAAAGTATTATAACTGGTGTGATAGACCAGTGGCCCCCCAAAACGACAGATTGAAGCGGTGTGTTATATACCGTCTTCCACATATACTGCACTTCTCTAGAGACTTTTGTCACAGGGTCATTTAAAAAATGACAGGCAGAGGAAGAGGCAGGCCCTTCCGCAGGGGTGGTAGGGGTAGGGCAGGAGCACCAGGCTTGAGCCAAAGTGGGAAGTGGCAGAAGGTGCGTTCGATTACGTCAAAGGACACACCAGACTTGGTTGAGTGGCTCACTCAGCCTTACTCTTCTGCACCCTCCTCATCCTCTCTATCTGCCCCCTCTTCACTCTCTGCTGTGTGCACCCCCAAAGACATTCTTGGCATTGGATCAGGAAGAGGAGGTAGCAACAACCGCCACTCAGCAGTCTGATGACAGTACCCAGATCAGCCCAAGGAGGTTGGTCCCCGCTGTTGCTGCCTACTCCGAGATCTCTAATTATAGTGGTGGGGAAGGTGACGTTGATGATGACGTGTCTAGGGACGTCACGTTGGTGCCCACAAGAGAGGAAGAGGAGGGGAGTTCAGAGGGAGAGATGGACCAGCAGATAGGAAGGAGAAGCAGGCGGAACTTACATTGCACAGAAGGGACAAACCAGACTGCTAAGTATCAGGAGCGAGGCATCCACCATGTACGGTCACATCTGGCGCTCCCAGGACGCCAGCACATAGCTTCGCAGTGTGGGCTTTTTTTAACGTGTCCGCCGCTGCTGACAATAGTGTTGCCATCTGCAGCCTTTGCAGTCAACGCATAAGTCGCGGTAAGCCCAACACTCACCTAGGGACAACCGCCTTAAGAAGGCACATGAGCTGCCATCACCGAGCCCAGTGGGAGCAACGCCGTCAGAACCAACAAAGCCACACTCCAGGCTCTCCCCGTCCAGCCTCTTCTACTTCTCCTTTTCCTCTCTCCTCAGAATTGTCCTCCACTCCACCTTCCATCATGCC
>CM053027.1:398498961-398514800 GCA_028564925.1 Lithobates sylvaticus
GTTATTTTGTTTAGTTCAATTCGGTTAATTTGTTCAATTCGTATTTGAAATTTTTAAAATTTTCTTCAAATTTCCATTTTTTTTTTCTATTCAAAACTTTCGAATTGATAAATTTTTAATCGCCCGAATCGAAAACTTTAGATTTTTTTTTTTTTCGATTCGAATGTGGCAAAGTGAACAAACAAAAGAAAAATCTTCATCAAATTACAATTACTCTTTAACCGCTTCAGCCCCGGAAGATTTTACCTCCTTCCTGACCAGAGCACTTTTTAGCGATTCGGCACTGCGTCGCTTTAACTGACAATAGCGCGGTCGTGCAACGTTGCACCTAAACAAAATTAACATCCTTTTTTCCCCACAAATAGAGCTTTCTTTTGGTGGTATTTTATCACCTCTGCTGTTTTTATTTTTTGTGCTATAGACAAAGAAATTGCGACAATTTTGAAATAAAATCATTATTTTTTACTTTTTGCTATAATAAATATCCCCCCAAAAAATATAAAAAACATATTTTTTCCTCAGTTTAGGCCGATATGTATTCTTTTACATATTTTTGGTAAAAAAAATTGCAATAAGCGTTTATTGATTGGTTTGCGCAAAAAGTTATAGCGTTTACAAAATAGGGGATAGTTTTATGGCATTTTTATTAATATTTTTTTTTGTTTACTAGTAATGGCGACGATCAGCGATTTTTATCCAACGCACCACACAGTCCATATTCCCATTTTCCTGGAATGAGCTCTTAAGGTATTGGGTGCTGTAGCGATTGCCAGCTGCATACTGGAACCTGTGGAATATGTAGATATCCGCCAGCACACCATCAAAAAAGCGATTTTTATTAAAGAGAGATCACATTACAAAACAATGCAGTGCAACATTTCGGAGTCACGCAAGACTCCTTCGTCAGGCATGTGATAAGTGCATGCAGTTGTGTAGAAGTGTTTAACCACTTAAGGACAGAGACTCGTTTTGAGATTTGGTGTTTACTGTTTTTAAAAAAAAATTTGCTGGGGGCGTGGCCAGCCGGCAAAAGAGATGGACGCTTAGTGCTGAGCTCTGCTGTGAGGGAGACGAACCGGAACGATTAGGGACCGCTGGAGCCGGTATCTTTGTACAAAAACTTCCCCACATTAGTCCGGTAGTGACCCACAACAATGTCCCGTAAGAGAACTGGGGACCACAAGCCCCAAAAGCTCACCACACTCCTGTACCCTCCTGAAGCGCTGGTCAGTCAGAATCAAAATGGAGCTGAAGGCATAGCAGCGCCTCAGACTAAACATACAGAAATCCCTAATAACATTTCTGGTGACTCACCAAACAGGGAGATGTCTAGCTCCCATGACAATGACACAGAGGGGGATCCCTTAATGAACAGCCCAGCTAAGGCAAAAATGAGAATGGATGCTCTAGCACAGCGGCCACCTCACTCAGAAATTGAGCCCCAGGCTTTTATTCCACTACAATCTAACCAGGCCTTACATTCCTCAATGGCATCCTTCCCAACCTGCGGTCAGCCTGTTATTGACACTACACTGAAAGAGATGTTAATATCACTGCATTCCTCTCTTGTGACTGATTTATCCACTCTATTTACTAAACTCACTACAGATGTCAGTCTAATAGATAACAGAGTATCCACTATTGAGAAAGGTATGATGGAATGCTCCTCCACAGTCAATGACATCAATGATTCTATTGATGAGGTAAAAGATGAACAAGAGTGGATAAGGGGCAAATTAGCAAATTTGGAAGACCGCTCTAGACGAAACAACGTCAAGTTAAGGGGGGTCCCCGAAAATATAACAACTCCAGAATTACCCAAATACGCCAAAGAACTTATACGCACTATTCTACCTGAAGTTACGCCACGTGACATTATAATTGACAGAATACACAGAATTGCAAAACCTTCACACCTGGCTGCATCAGTGCCTAGAGATATACTTATGAGGATCCATTTTTTCCATATTAAAGAAAAAATGATGTCAGAAGCCAGATTGAAAGGCCCTCTACCACGTCCGTTTGAGGGTGTTCAAATATTTCCTGATTTATCAAGATATACGCTTCAACTACGTAGAGATTTGAACCCCATAACTAAAGGAATGCAAAACCACAAGATTCTATACAAATGGCGCTACCCGGCCACACTAAAGCCCCATACACACGGTCGGACTTTTTCATCAATTTGGTCCGATCGGACAAGGTTGTTGAAAAATCAGACCGTGTGTATGCACCATCGGACAGTGTTCGTCGGTTTGTCCGTCGGACAAAGTCTTATCTCCTGCTGGAAAGATTTCCCGTCAACCCGGTCCGATCACACCAAATCCGAGCGTGTGTACGCTTGTCCGACCGGACAAAGTGCTACGCATGCTCAGATCACATTACAAGACCAAAGCTATTGGCTACTAGCCTCTACGTAGTCCCGTCGTAGGCAACAAACGTCACCACGTTCAGAATGATCGGATTTTCCGACAACTTTGTCCGATCGTGTGTACGCAAAACCAACATCAGACAAAGTATGACGGACATGGTCCGACGGACCTGGTCCACAGATTGTCCGCGCGTGTGTATGGGGCTTAATTGTTTCCAAAAACGGATCCACTCATATAATAAATGACCTACACAAGGGTTTGAAGCTTTTGAAAGAATGGGGAATAATCCCGGAATACCACAAAGATGAAACTTCGCTTCTTCCAAAACGTCCTTCAACATATCACTACAATCAAAGATCCCAGAATCATCAACCTATGGAAGTATCTGGCTCCTGAGCGGTCCGCTAACTACGTTTATAGCGTCCCCTCCAGGAATTTTGTTTGATCTCACTTGCCTTTGGTATTAACTGTTCCACACTGCAGCAGTAAAAGCTGACTCTTTGCTTTTTTTTTTTTGTGCTTGACACAAATCTGCCGCATCCTGTTTTCATATCTTTTGCTATATTTTTAAATAGCTGTTATATATAATTGTAATTTCATTCCAGGTTTTATAGAAATACATCTAGTTACGGAACCCAGCTATCCTGATAAGCCGAAAGGAACTGAATTTACTGTATACACCAAGAAATATCTGCAAACTGTAAGTGTTATAGTCTCCCACGATCCATCACTTAGCCACAACAGGAAATATGCCATTCACGATAGTATCCTTGAACGCCAAGGGTCTCAACCACCCAGCAAAGAGACAATCTTTGTGGCATACTGCTGAAAAGCTTGATAGTGATATCTTATGTGTCCAAGAGACACACTTGACCCCACTTTCAGCCACTTTATGTCGCAGTAACAAATTTCCCCATATTTTCTATTCTAATTTCTCTTCCAAGAAGAGAGGAGTGCTTGTAGCGATCAAGAAAGACACTGACTTCCACCTCATAAAAGAAATAGGTGACCCCAATGGTCGTTTTCTTATTTTAATCTGTATGATTAATGGAACTAAATATACCTTACTCAACTTGTATGCTCCCAATTCTAGACAGGCAAATTTTGTCAAAAAGACTTTGACCAAAATTAAAGAGTTACAACAAGGATATCTCCTTGTATGCAGAGACTTTAATATGGTTGCAGATATTTATATGGACACTACTTCAGCGGATAAGAGAAGACCCTCTCCCCTGGGGCAAATCATGACATCGTCTGATCTTTACGATGTCTGGAGATGCCACCATGGATCAGAGAGGGATTATACTTATTTCTCCCCGCAACACAAGTCGTATTCCAGAATTGACATGTTTGTTGTTGATAAATTGTTATTACAAAAGGTGACTACCTCTGTTATCCACACCATGACATGGTCAGACCACAACCCAATTTCGATAATTATTGATGATACGTCTCCTCAACGGAACTCTTTTCTCTGGAGAGCCAATCATTTCATATTACAACATGCTACATACTCCAAAGAAATTGCTACTCATTTGAAAGAATATTTTGAATTAAACGCTGATTCAGTGGGGGATCCTGCCGTGGTGTGGAACGCGCATAAAGCAGTAATGAGAGGTGTTCTTATAAAACTGGGCTCCATTCACAAAAAAAAGAGAACACAACAAATAGACTCCCTTACTTCCCAAATTGCTCATTTGGAGGCAGACCATAAGTCATCTGCATGTCCCACTACACTAGCACAATTAATGTCGCTTAGACAGGAACTCAGGCTGCTTCTTCTCCATACATACGAACATATGCAACGCAAATTCAAAGCCCTCTCTTATTCCACATCCAATAAGGCAGGAAAAAGATTAGCACAACGTATCAAAGGGGCTAGAGTTAAATCTAAAATTCCCTTCTTATTCCACCCACACTCGAAAGTGAAGCTATCTAATCCACAAGACATTGCGAATGCTTTTAGCGATTACTATAGTGACCTATATAATCTCAAGAATGACCCTACAACCCACCAACCATCCCCAAAGGAAATTGATGACTTTCTCCATAAGATAAATTTACCGACTCTGACAGAAACACAATTGTCTTATTTAAATGCTCCTTTTTCAGCACCAGAACTTCTAGCTACATCTCATCACTGCCTTGTAACAAAACACCAGGCCCGGATGGCCTTACAGGGGAATACTTCAAACAATTCTCTACCTATTTGATTCCACACTTGCTGAAATTTCTTAACCAAGCTGCATATTCTTCCAAATTCCCTGTAGAATCGCTAAACGCATTAATTATCACTCTCCCAAAACCTGAAAAAGATCCGACTGCCCCACAAAACTTCCGGCCAATCTCCTTACTTAACCTTGATTTAAAAATATACGCCAAAACTATTGCTAGACGCTTAATGAAGATTATGCCAGACCTGATTCACAAAGACCAAACAGGATTTATTAAAGGGAGGCAAGCATCCGACGCGACGCGTCGCATGATTGACTTAATCCATTGCGTAAATTCCAGTGGAACACCTTCTCTGCTTCTTTCTTTAGATGCAGAGAAGGCGTTTGATCGGGTGCACTGGACCTATCTACAGAAAGTTCTCATGAAATTTGGGTTTAAAGACAATATTTATAATGCTATCATGGCACTATATACTTGCCCAGCTGCTCAAGTTTTTTCGGCTAATATGATATCTCATCCATTCCAAATTTCGAACGGTACCCGTCAGGGTTGCCCATTGTCGCCCTTAATTTTTGATCTAACTATAGAACCTTTAGCTGAGCACATACGCACGAACTCGAACATCTCAGGCATAACTGTTGGCAACACTACTCATAAGATTAGTCTTTTTGCTGATGATGTGATTTTAATATTATCAAATCCTACCTCCTCCTTAGCAGCAGCCCGAGACGTTTTAGATTGGTTTGGACGAATATCATTTTACAAACTAAATGTCACCAAATCACAAATACTAGATCTCAAATTGAATTCCACCACTAAATTACTATTACAAGCCCAATACCCCTTCACATGGTCTGAACACAGCATTTCTTACCTAGGTATTCAACTCACTAGAACCACTAAACTCCTCTTTTCATCAAACTTCAAGCCTCTCTTAGATAAATTACGTACTGAATCTCAGAAATTAGCTAAAATGGAACTGTCATGGTCTGGCAGATTAGCGGCGTTCAAGATGATGCATTTACCTCAAATTTTATACCTGTTTAGGACCATTCCTATTCCTATTCCTAAATATTACTTTAAGTCACTTCAAACGATACTCAACCGATGTATTTGGCACGGTACAAAACCTAGATGCGCTCATTCTATACTTAGGATACACAAATTAGCGGGAGGATCAGGTTCAATAGATTTTACAGATTATCACACTGCAGCGATCATAGCTCAAGCAACTGAGTGGTTTCAGCAAGATCCGAATAAAAACTGGTGCAATATAGAACTTTCCTTACTATTTCGTCCTAGTTTAAAAAATTGGTTGTTGAGCACTCCATTAGACGCTAAAATACCAAAAGCGATTCCCCCTACCATGATAGCCACGGTCAGAGCATGGAAAATTCTAACCCAAACTATCCATCAAGAACCCACTACTACACAGATACCGATACCTATAGAAGTCTTAAACCACATCTCACCTGAATTATCTACATCCCATTGGTCTAACCGAAAAATCTCATTCATAAATCAACTATTTCATGACTCAAACCCAAAATCCTTTTCAACCCTCCAAAATGAATTTCACTTGCCTGAATCAGACTTTATTGCATATTCCAAACTTCTGAAATGCCTTAACAAAATCAAACCTCTCTTATATACAGTTTCTTCAGTAATATGGAAATACCTGCACTTTGAATTTCCTAAACAGAAGGGTATTTCACTTGTATACAACACCCTGAACCAAAAGCGTGTATTTACTAAATCCACACCACATACACACTGGGAAAATGATCTAGCAACGACTTATACAGAATCACAATGGGAACAAGCTTCACGAAGTGTATACAAATCCACGAAAAGCTCTGCGTTGTGGGAACTCACACAAAAATTGTCCCTTAGATGGTATTTGACGCCTTCTCGAATGGCAACATTCTATCCCACATTATCTAATAAGTGCTGGAGATGTAATTCCAACATAGGAAGCATATTCCACATATTTTGGGAATGTACCCTCATACAGGAATACTGGAAAACCGTTTTTCTTCTCTTAAAAGATATATCCCAGATAGATATACCAATGTCTCCGGGTCTAGCTATCCTGAATTTATCCATTGAAGACATACCCTTTTCATTTCGTCATGTGACGACACATATCCTATTGGCAGCTAGGTTAACTATAACCAGATTATGGAAGTCAGATACAACTCCCTCTATCACTCACCTCTTAGATACCGTAAACCTACATTATAGTTATGAATTAATGATGGCATCCAGTGAGGGTAAATTACCCAAGGAAAAAACCAAGTGGGCATCATGGGAACAATGGTCGACTATTACTAACTTTTTGTAACACTCATATCTAACAGATTGATATACACTTTTGCCTCTGGGTTCTAGAGTATGGACACAGGTTCCTGGATAAGTTCTATTATTGTGGCAACGTTCTCCTCTTAGACGCAGTGTAGTCCCCATGGGGGTGTCTAGAGGACATATACTTCTATTTGATCTTATGTTACTATATTGATCTTATATTTCTATATTGAATGTATTGCGTTTTGTAGCATTTTAATAACAGTAATTCTTGTTCTGTAACACTTCATTGATAATTGAGTTGACATTATTTAAGTGCTATTCTGAGTTAATTTATTTTAACGGCATACAATGTGTAATTTGCATCTTTACTGTATGTTATGAAATTCAATAAAAACTGATTGAAAAGTAAAAAAAATTTTGCTAGAAAATTACTTAGAACCCCCAAGGGTTTCCCATGGAAATGATTGGACGTCTAGGTGTCCAATCACAGCACCTGTGACTTCAGCCAATCAGGTGACAGGTAACACAGACCCGGCAACCTGATTGTCTGAGAGGCGGGTAAGTGTTAGGGAAGCAATATATTTGCTTCTCTAACACGACACTGTGTAAACAGCAGACGCACAGCATTGCGCCCGCTGTTTACACTTTTGGAAGCCTATTAGAGCCCACTGCTCTAATCAGGACAACTATTAGAGCCGACAGCTCTAATCGTGCCCTTCCAAAGAAACCCCGCCGCTGTAATTCAGATGCCCGGCGCCCGACAAGGCAGCAGGCAGCAGTGACAATAGATAGATTCATGCAATGCATGAATCTATCTATTGGTGATCGAGCGGTGCAGGAGAGCGGGGGCGGCGCTCCTGCGCCCTCTATGGACACACCGCCACTGAACTGCGTAAAGCTGAAAGTCTCTTAACTTGTAAAATCCAGAGAATAGCCACTCACAACTGGATTCTTACGACTATCGGATAAACCTCCTCTCACTAAGCCTAGCAGCCGATAGAGTGTTCTAATAGACACAAGTCTCTGCCACAGACTTGGTTGTAACTGAAGGATAAATGAACCTAGAGAACCCTCATACGGTACCAGTATCGTGCAGCCGATCCGGCGATACCGTACGAGTGTGGATTCACCTGGTGTCTTTCAACTTGGCTCCCAGGCTCTTGCTGGGGAACCAGCCTTTTGCATGGCCCTCTTCCGAAGAGTCCTCCCCTGGTTGCATTCTCAGTTGCTGGGCCTCTCCAAAGACGAGATGGCACCGGAACACCATAGAATCCTCCTTTCAGTTACTGTGCCTCGGGCTAGCCAGCCCCGAGACTCGGAATTGGATGGATCCGAACCCCAGGCCATGAGGGTCCCAAGGGTTGGTCAGGAGGACCAGGACCAAACAGACAGAAAGATCTTCTGGACCGGAACCCCGTAGCACGTGATCTCAGTACCTTAAGTACCCCCTCCCAGAATTCCCAGCAAGACGCCACACTCACTGGTTGGTTGGAGAGATTGGCACCCAATGTGTCCAGCCAGACTGCGTTCTCGTACTTGCCAGAGGTGACACTGACACCTATGGCCAAGCAGAACACAGTGCAATCCAGCCATACTGGTACTGAAACCATAATTTAGTACAATTAACACCAAAATCTAACTGTGGTTTTGGGAACATTAAATTTGCAAAACATATAGCGCGCGCTCGTCTGCATTTTAGCACAGCGCTAGGCTGTGTTGCAGTGTGAATGGGACACATAGGATACAAATGTTTCCTGTGTGTCCCTGCGGTAAAACATCTGTTATTGTGCGGTAAAATGCCTGTTACTGCATATAGTGTGTCTTGACAAAAAAACCTGGAAGCTGATTGGTTTCTTTGCAGAGCTGCACCAGATTTTTCGCTCTCCAGTTTTAGTAAATCAACCCCGTTGTGTAGCTTTCAATAGTAATGGGAACAATGAAAGGTGTTTGCTGATTGGCTGCAGTTACTTCTCTTTTCGCATTACTCTTTTCCTTATTACACAGCTTGCTATTTCCAGTTGATTTCATGCATACAGTATTAATGCAGCAGCTACCAATTCATTTGGTATTCTGTATCAGTTGACACTGCAGGTCCACACAGTGTACAGAGTTGAGCTGAGGACTGGAGCTATTTATATCTTCACCCAATGAAGCTGCACTAACAACTTATGTATATCTACTATATGGAATATAACCGCATCATCCCTTCGAGCAATGTCTTATAATGCCTACTTATATGTAAACCCAGAAAATTTATCGGTGCAAGTTATATAAGAACCTGAATACATTACTGGGATGTATGGGGAAATGAAAGGCTCCCTGCTTGGAAAAGTTTGGTGAATCATATTAACCACTTCAGCCCCAGAAGGTTTTACCCCCTTAACCTCCCTGGCGGTATGATTATGTCATATTTTTGAATCTCAAAGCGGTACATTGTTTTGCATAGAAATTTGGTGTTTTATATTGTAGGCCTGTAATTCTTAAGCCGCGTACACTTGATCGGATTTTTCCGACGAGAATTGTGTGATGACAGGCTGTTGGCGGAAAATCCGACCGTTTGTACGATCCATCGGACAATTGTTTTCGGATTTTCCGCTGACAAATGTTGGATGGCAGATTTTTAAAATTTTCAAGCGGACAAATGTCTGTTGTCGGATTTTCCGAGCGTGTGTACATAAGTCCGTCGGACAAAAGTCCAAAGTACAAACACGCATGCTCGGAAGCAAGGACGAGCCAGAAGTGGTCGTTATGGAGAATTAACATTCGTGACGTGGCAAATTATGAAATCTCGAAATGCAGAGCACAATTCTCTTCTTCTTTAATGGGATAATAAAGCTGCTTTGCTGGTGATACTGATGGAGTTATTGCAAACACATTTTCAAAGGCTTTTTCTTTCTAGTGATATCAAGAATAATATTATTATGTTTTTTATTTTTATTTTTATTTGGGCAAGTTACCACAATTATCCCGTAGTTTTTAAGATCAATATGTTGGTGACCCTTGTCAATTTTACATTGTATTTTTTAAAATGTAACTGCCTACTCCCAAACTGTCATTTGAAGTAAAACACATAGCCAAGTATTATTCTACACAATTGTTTTATTGTGCATTAAAAAAAGAAAACAAATAAAATTCAATTATCTGCCAATAGAACTTAACCAAAAAGTGCAAAAAAAAAATTAGCAGAAGGAGCCCAAAGGGTGGCGCTAAAGAGCTGAAAAAACATGTAGTACGTCACTACATTCGTGATTGTTGGCCAACAATTGTGGCTGTGTGTATGCAAGACAAGTTTGGGCCAACGCCCTTCAGACAAAAGTCCACGGTTTTGTTGGCCAACAATCTGATCATATGTACGAGGCTTAAGAAATAACTCACTTAAATCTGTCAAAACAAGAGTCTAGTAGACATCCCAGGTATGATAAATTTTGAAACACGAAATCATGAATTATAAGATAATAAATAAATATAAATAATAATAAAAAATAATAATATAATAATAATAACATTAATTCCCCCACGATTCACTATCGCTCAATTCTGCAAGTGATTCTAATTTATTATTGCTGTTTTCTAGCTGGTCTAAAACCACCTTTGACGTAAAGGGACACTTTTTGGTTTCCATGGACTATCTCAAGTTTCTAGGCAGAAAGAACAGTATATATAATATAAAACTGCATGCAGGGCACTGGACAAAGCACTAGGGACAAAAGGGATTTAAAATGATTTGATACAGTAATGTAATCCGTAAGATTACAGTGTACTGTATGTGTTATGAATTTTGTACTTTTTGAACTTGCAGTCGGGCTCTGCCCCATGCGTCGCAACGCTCGTAGGGAACGGAGCCCGGGACATAGAGCATCGGATGGAGGACACAGCCCGCGGACACAGCAGCATCGCAGGATCCTGGAGTGCTGGTTGTGGACATAGTGCATCCTCTGCAGGTGGCTGTGGGGCACGCTTGTCCTTTTTTCTGCTGCTGGCCGTGTTATTGAGCCAGAACATGCAGAAGAGTTGGTGGACTGGATAACAAAGCCGTCCTCATCTTCCTCATCCTCTGTCACCCAGGCTCAGAGTAATTTGCCTTCCAACTCAGCTGCCAAAGTGGCCTATTCCACCGGCTCCTTGTCCACAGTCACTCCTTCCGTAGACCCACCATCATGCACGGAGGAGTCCCCAGAATTATTCGACCATAGTGTCGGGTACATGCTGGAGTATGCGTAGCGATTTGAAGGCTCCGATGTTGGTTCCCAGGTTGAGAAAGGGAGTAACGTGAGCCTAGAGAGAGGGGGTGCCCTAGAAGGACAAGAAACTGGCAGTCATGTTCCCCTCAGCTGCAGCATACTGCCAAGTTTGCTCCAGTGATGAGGAGGGAGGGGATGATGAGGTCACTGACTGTACTTGGAAGCCAGAGAGGAGGAGGAGGAGGCACAACTCCAACAAAACAGGATGTCAGGCGCTGCTGGCTCCCCACTAACTTTTAAAAGTTCCTTGGTGTGGGCCTTTTTCGACACGTGTGCAGCAGATCACACCGTTGCTGTTTGCAACCTATGTCTGAAGCGGATTAAGCGTGGCCAGAACAGCAGCCGGTTGGGCACCACATGCTTGACCAGACATATGACAACCTGCCATGCAGTCCATTGGCAGCAGCAACTTGAAACACTTGAAAGACCCACATCAAAGAAAAAGGCTTCTCCTTGCTCCTCATCTGGGATCTCCAACCCTACTATACCTCCAGTCCTCTCAAAAATCTGCACTGAGAGGAATGAAGGTATAGCAATAGGTGTCCCAAGAACTTGCAGCCAATCTGCTAGCAGTACACCACCATCTGATTTTAGCAGCAAAATTTCTCTACTCCAGTTGCTGAACCATAAAAAGAAATTCAGTCTCAGCCTTCCACATGCTCAGCGTCTAAATGCTAGCTTGGCCAAATTGCTAGCACTTCAACTGCTGCCTTTTCAGCTGGTAGACTGCCCTCTTTCGTGAATTTGTGGAATGTGCTGTACCTCAGTGGCAGGTTCCAAAACGCCATTTCTTTTCACGAAAGGCCATTCCGGCTCTCTACCGGCATGTGGAAGGCAATGTTTTGGCCTCGTTGGACAGGGCAGTCAGCAGTAAGGTGCATATTACTGCTGACTCATGGTCCAGCAGGCATGGGCAGGGGCATTACCTTTCCTTCACGGCACACTGGGTAACTCCGCTAGCAGCTGGGAATGATGCAGGACAGGGTTTAGTGTTGTTGGAGCTTGTTTTGCCACCAAGCCTCCAAAATGCTAGTGGTGACTCTGCCACAACTTTCTCCTCCACCCCCCTTTTCTTCCTCTATGGCCTCTTCTGCAGATTTGTCCTATGAACCAGCAGTGCTCCGTAAGCGTTCAAGGGGCTACGCAAGCAGTCAGGCTAAAAGATGCCATGCGGTGAGTTGGTTTGCTTAGGGGACAGGAGCCACACTGGGTCAGAGATTCTGTCAGCTCTCCAGGGGCAGGCTCAGAGGTGGTTGACGCTGTGCCAGCTTTAGCGAGGAATGGCTGTATGCGTCAATGGCACCAACCTTCACTCCGCCCTCCGACAGGGACACTTGACCCATGTCCCATGTTTGGCACACTTCCTGAATTTGGTGGTGCAGTGGGTCTTGAGCAGGTACCCAGGCTTACAGGATCTCCTGAGGTAGGCCAGAAAAGTCTGTGGTCATTTCAGCCGGTCATACAATGCCAGTGCTCGGCTGGCTGACATTCAAAGGGAATGCAACCTGCCCACCAACTGCCTCATTTGTGACATGCCCACCAGGTGGAACTGAACGTTGGCAATGCTGCAGCGGCTGCACACACAGCAGAGGGCTATCAATGAGTACCTGTGCGAGTATGACAACAGGACAGGGTCAGGGGAGCATTGTGTCAGCATGGATGTAGAGGATAACACTCAAAAGCAGTCTTCAAGGGATGGTTTTCAGTCCCCAGAAACCAAAGGAGTTGTACGTGACTGGGAGGAGGTAGTTACAGATCATGTGATCCTTAGTGACCCAGAGAACTCAGAATCTAATGCCTCTGCAAATTTACGCTGCATGGCCTCCCTGATTCTGCAAAGCCTGCGAAAGGACCCTAGGATTTGTGGTATAAAAGATAGGGATCATTACTGGCTGGCAACCCTTCTTGATCCACGTTACAATGGTAAGGTTGCAGAACTCATCCTGCCTTCGCAGAGGGAGCAGAGGATGAAACATCTTCAGGAGGCATTGAATAAAGGCTTGTGCAATGCATTTCCAGACCCTGGGAGGTTACAATTTTCTGGTGCTGGACAACTTGTTGCTGAGGCTTCGTGCAGTCAGAGGAAGAGTGGTGGACAAGGTGGTCGGCTGACCGATGCCAATTTTTCAGTCCTCAGCGCCAAGGTCTGATAGGGTCAAGCAACCATCGCCCGCGTCTGCATTACATGGTGCAGGAATATCTAGGGGCAAGAGCAGACTTGGAGACCTTTCCAACAGAGCATCCACTGGGTTACTGGGTCTTGAGAATGGACCACTGGCCAGAACTTGCTCAATATGAAATTGAGCTACTGGCCTGTCCTGCATCCAGCAAGCTGCTGGAGGGTTTGTAACGAATCAAAGACTGAGCCTGTCCACAGACTCCGTTGATAGGCTCACATTCATAAAAATGAATCAGTCTTGGATCAGCAGCTATCAAGCACCTGATGCTGATGTAACCAATATAATTTTCTATGGATGTGGGATCCTTTGAAGACCGACTATGCTGACTATGCTATTCCTTCTCAATCTTGATGATGCTAGCTTCCAACAATATTTTTGGTTTAGGGCACCACCACCACCACCCAAGGCCCAATTCTTCTGCCCATGTTTAACAGGGGCATGTAATTACAATTTTTGATCTAATACTTCACAGCAGGGCCCGTTCCTGCGCCCAACAAGAGTATCTGTGATGGGTTACAGTGTCGTGGCACCACCACCACCCAAGGCCCAATTTTTCTGCCCCTGTTTAATAGGGGCATGTAATTACAATTTTTGATTAAATATTTCACAGCAGGGCCCGTTCCTGCACCCACCAAGAGTAACTGTGTGGGCTTACAGTGTTCTGGTACCACCACCAAAGGCCCAATTTTTCTCTCCCTGTTTAACAGGGGCATGTAATTACAATTTTTGATCTAGTATTTCACAGCAGGGCCCATTCCTGCACCCACCAAGAGTAACTGTGAGGGCTTACAGTGTTCTGGTACCACCAACACCTAATGCCGTGTACACACGTCTGGACTTTTCGACGGACTGAATTCCGTCTGACTTTTTCAATGGACTTTCGATGGACTTTCTTTTTTTTTAAATTCTTTATTTATTTCATTCCATTCAAGGGATACAGTTCATCCAAAATAAATACATTTTGTACTCTTACAAATATTCAATATCATTCTCCTTCCGTTTGTTACAAATTATATTTTCGTCATCTTTCAGTTACTTAATTATTCTAACTGTCCCTTTCTTCCCTTTTTCTTTCTATTTTATATATATATAGTTCCTATCTAGCTCGGTTTCCTATGCCTCTTCTTCTTTTGAGGGCCCTATTCCCTAGGGTTCCCTAGAGGCCCATCCCCTCCCTGGGGGGAGAGCAAACCCCCATACCCTGGTTACCCTCTAAACAAAACGAAAACAACAGAACAAAACAAAACAAAACAAAAAAAAAAAAAAAAAAAAAAAAAAAAAAAAAGGGGGCCTGAGGGGGGATCTCTCCTCTCTCTGCCCCCCCCCCTGTCCGTCCGCGGAGGGCTCTCCCCTCCCCTCCCTCCCCATCCCGTTCCCCCTTTTCCCTTTCTTTATTCTCCCATGTCCTCCTCCATCCATTTCTTGCCTTCTTCTGTTTGTAGATATTCCTCCCATGGGGCCCATGTTTGTTTAACTCGTTCTCTTCCCTCTACCGATCTTGGTATTAAACTTTCCATTATTTCTATTCCTCTTACTATATTAAGCCACAGGGGGATACTAGGGGCCTGTGATTCCTTCCAGCATCTGGGAATGCAGCTCTTCGCTGCGTTTACCAGATGACAAACTATTGAGTTTTTATATGCCCTGGTTGGGATCTGAGACAAATGTAGTAGGTAAAACGCCGGTTCAAATGGGACCTGAAACTCTGTTAGTCTTTGAGTAATTCTATGTACTTCTTGCCAAAAATGTTTGATTGCTGGACATGTCCAGAATATATGTAATATCGTTCCTCTACTCTGGCATCCCCTCCAGCAACTCTCTGTAACCTCTGGGAATATTTTATTCATCCTCGATGGGGTCAGATACCATCTTGTTAATATTTTAAAATTTAGTTCCTGCATTTTTATACATCTTGACGATCTCATTGTTAAGTGTATTATTTTCTGTCCCTGTTCTACAGTCAGTTCTTTTTCCAGGTCTCTCCCCCATTTATCCAGGCTCCCCAGTGTATATCCTTCTGGTGGGGCGGTCAAGAGTGCATACATTTTGGAAATGGTATGGGTCAAGGGCTCTTTCTCCTCGCAGAGTGTCTCAAACTTTGTTCTGGGTCTCTCAAACTCTCCTTCCGGCCCTAAAGTTTCTAAAAAGTGTCTCAGTTGTCTTGCCTGCCACCAAGGGATTTCTAACAGTCCTCCTTCTTTTGTTAAGTCTTCTAATGATAACCATCTCCCCGTCTTCATAAAGTGAGAGGCTTGATAGATTCCCTTCTCCCTCAGTCTCATAAACATCCCTGCCTCTAGGCCGGGTAAGAATTTTGGATTCCCCAGGATCGGGTACAAGGGTGATTTCGGAGAGGAAAGTCTGTGCTTCTGGATAAGTCCTGCTCCTATTTGCAATGTTGGACCTATCAAGGGGTGTTTCTTTAGCTCCTGCGGTATCTCTGCATAGCACCAGATGGCTCTATTTAACGGTACTTGGCTTACTTGTTTTTCTAACTTAATCCAAAGTTTTTGTTCCTCATGTCTATTCCAGTCAGTAATTCTATTTAAATGGGCCGCTTGGTA
>CM053027.1:398515289-398530761 GCA_028564925.1 Lithobates sylvaticus
GGTTTTTATTTTTTTGCGCTATAAACAAAAATTGAGCGAAAATTTTGAAAAAAAACACATTTTTTTTACTTTTTGCTATAATAAATATCCCCAAAAAATATATAAAAAAACATGTTTTTTCCTCAGTTTAGGCCGATACGGTAAAAAAAAATTGCAATAAGCGATTATTGATTGGTTTGCGCAAAAGTTATAGCGTTTACAAAATAGGGGATAGATTTATGGCATTTTTATTAATAATTTTTTTTTTACTAGTAATGGTGGAGATCAGCGATTTTTATTGTGACTGCGACATTATGGCGGACACATCGGACATTTTTGACACATTTTTGTGACCATTGTCATTTATACAACAATCAGTGCTATACAAATGCACTGATTCCTGTGTAAATGACACTGGCAGTAAATGGGTTAACCAGGAGGTGGCAGTGTAGGGGTTAAGTGTGTCCTAGGGGCGTGCTGCTAACTGTGGGGGGCGTGGCTGTGTTGCTAGGCAGAACGGGGATATGCTGTTTACATCGGCATCTCCCCGTTCTTCCTACCCGTGAGACGATTGCGGGTATCCCCACGGCGATCGAGTCCCGATTGGGACCCGAGACCGGCGGCGCGCACGCGATGGTATGGCACCAATTTTAAAGGGACGTATGCCTGTCCGTGCCATTCTGCCAACGTACATCGTCATGCGCCGGTCGGGAAGCGGTTAAAAGAAAAAATATGCAGAGATTTACTATTAAAGCGAAGCTCCACCCAAAAGTGGAACTTTCGCTCATTTGTCTCCTCTCCCCCTCTGGTGCCACAATTGGCACCTTTCGGGTGGGGATACCTGTCTTTGACAGGTATCCTGTTCCCACTTCCGGGAGTCCAGGCCACGGCCCGTGACATCACCGCGGGGCTCCCTCCTCCTCCTTTACCTGTTGCCAGGCCAGTAGGAGAGAGGAGCGGGGCTTCGCGCATGCGCAGTAGTGTTCCCGGCATGAAGCCGTAAGGCTACACCGCCAGGTACCCTCACCCGCAATGGCGGCGGCAGCCCCCGACTGCTGATGGAAACATTAGCTGCGGTGCCGACATCGCTGGACTCCAGGACAGGTAAGTGTTCTATTGTTAAAAGCCAGCAGCTGCAGTATGTGTAGCCGCTGGCTTTAATTTTTTATTTTTGGGGCGGAACACCGCTTTAAGTACATAAAAGCGACAGTTTATGTCTTTTGTATTTTCTTGGAATTCAGCTTAAATTGTTTTATTAATGCACCATATTGACTGTAGGAGAAACTAATATACCAGTGTAGGTGTACAATATTATGATGCTGTCCACCCAGTTCTTTTTCACGTCCTACCGCTGAGTCATATGACATTTAATGATTATCATTGCCTTTTGCCCTCCATATTTATTACTATTCAAATTATCTGCCATTTCAAAACACAACATCTAGCACTTACTTATCTTCCTATAGTATGTGTAGATTAATATTCTGAGCACATCATTTCTACCAGTCGCTCCAAAGTATTTGCTCACTATTTGTGTTAAAGAACAGATGGCGGTTTAGATTCAGTTTTATGCAGAACAACACGCCCCAGAAATCCAACTCCGTACTATGCAAAACAGCATCTTTTATTTGACTGCGAAAGCTTCCCGAAAACAATATGTTCCGGGGGGGTGAAAGTGTACGAAAGTGCAACCTATGCATTAACACATTGTTCCAATTACATACATTTTCACTGCTTATGGCTATACTGTAATAGAGAAAAGTGATAAACATTCTTAACCTTGTTACCTGCAATACATGTCACCAGAAATACGCAATGGTTTCTAAAATAAAATAAATGATGATTATTAATATTATTAATAATAGTAATAAAAATATATATTTTTTGTCATTCATACACTTTATCAATTGTTCATTATGACTATCCAGCCAAATATTTTTTCTCCTTTGACAAGAACTGTTAAAAGACCACCTACAGGTTTAACTCGTTAAACATGAAATCCATATTTTTTTTTTTTTTTATCAGCTATTGTGAAGTGTGTGAAAAAGCCGTTAAAGTAAATATAAAGCCAACAATTTTTTATGCTAATTAATTTTTTTATTTAGGTATTTATTTAGGCTTCCATTTCTTTATTTTTGCTGTTTGTGTCCAAACGAGGATATTTTTTTTTTACGATCTATAATGTATTATTTTTCCTTTTTTTTTATAAATTAGTTTTTTATGCAAAAAGGGGTGTACAAACGAGTAGAATAATAGAATATGTCCCAAAATATACATCATAAAGAAATGTATGAACAGACAATTATCCAAAAGAAGTATGTAGCGTAAGCGCTAGACATGTGCATTCGTTTTCGTCCGAATGCATTTTACGAACTTCGGTTATTTTCGTTATCGTCTTGACAAACGATAACGAACGCGCAGAATCCGAAAACCGAAAGATCCGACATAAACAAATGCTTTATTTTCGTTGTGACAACAGTTCGATATAGATAGGAGATTTGACATGATGCTGACAATAGTGATCTGTGTCCATCGAACCTGTGGTCAAATGTGCCTAACCTTAGCTCTATTAGTTCAAGATTATTCTACATACAGGGGGTCCCCGAGTTATGAACTCGTTAGGGACTGTCCTCCTGTTCTTAAATCGGAAATGTTCGTAAGTCGGCCGCGCAGACGGACAATTACGGACATTTCCGATGTTTGCCGTCATTTTCCGAGGCTCTGTCTGGCCGCGCATGCACAGAACGGCCAAAGGTCCGCGGAAAATGGCGGAGGGCCTCCACAGCGCCCGGTTCGTAAGTAGGAGATGTTCGTAGGTCGGGCGTTCGTAAGTCGGGGACCCCCTGTAGAGAGAAAAGATTCGACATAGAGAGAAAAGATTCGACATTATAGCGACAATAGCAAAAAAGGTTGAATGTGCCTAACCTAACTCTATTAGTCCAAGATTATTCGACATGAAGATTCGACGAAGCAGTCGGCGCGAGCGGACATTTATGGTCAAATGCTCTGTCCATAGGCTATAGAAGAAAATTAAATAAGAAAACCTCTATTGATGGGATTTTAAAGGCAACAAACAAAATTTAGAAAATAGATATAAATGTATTTAATACAAAAGGAGATTTCATGAAAATAACAAACATTTGATACAAAGATGATCCTAAAAACATTGTACATGATGAAAGAAGATACAGTGATACTTAACCCAACGCGTTTCAATAAACCATAGTAGTTGGAATCTTCATCAGGGATAATGTATCACTATCTACAAATAGATCTACAAATAGATAAAAAAATACAACATTTTAGGGGATAACGTATTGGGATCACATATACATCTCACTGACACTGCCTAATGGGGAGACATTCTCGTTGAGGCATTATGCCTCATGCAAAACACAAGGCGTGGTCTACCTCATGCAGTGTTAGTGTGGTGCCTTCTACGTGGGACAGAAATTTGTGAAGAGAGTTGAACGCCACATGCATGATATGCAAATCTGTAATTTATATCTACCATTGGGCAGACACATTGCCAAGAAACCCAACTATAGACTGCCTAAAGTAAATTTTACTGTTCTGGACAGATTACATATACCTATTAGGGGGGGTGATTGGAATAAGGTTTAGCTGCTCCGTCAAATCTTCTTAGAATGTTCGACAAACACCATAAGCCCTCAATGACAGATTCAACCTTAATTATTTCGGATTTTGAGACGGATGCATTTTTTAATGAAACAAAATAAATAAAAATAAATTTCGGGAGTAACTAAATAAATGGATTTTTCAGACGAAAACGAAATTCCGAAACAAAATATTTCAGCGTGCACATGTCTAGTGAGCGTGTAGAAGAACTCAAATAAGCAGATAGAACACATTCCCCAATATGTGCTGAACGATGGAACTGGGCAGGAGGACAGTCTGTTCACCAATAGTCCATACCTCCCTTCATTTTTTATATGTTTAACATCAAGAAAAATGGAAGGAAGAAAGAGGGCGTATGCAGTTACAGAAAAGTGCATATCATGCAGGAGTGTGCCAGTGTGGCCCGGGAGTGCACACACATGAAAAAAAAAAATTTAAGGAAGAAGAAAAAAAAAAGAAGCTAAGGAAAGGAAGGGTAAAAGGGAAATGGAGGGGAAGAGACAGTGGATTATAGAGGGGGATGGAACCCATCCTGGCCCTCAGTTGATAGCAGTGACAAATCTGAATGCTCCAGGATGGATTTATATTCATCAGAGTATGTAAATTTGTGGAAATAAAACCCTTTTTTCCCTATCAGTCCAGACTAAGTTTTCCATTCTCTTAATTTCCTCTATCCTGGTCAACCACAGACAGAAGGGGGACATGGCTGCTTCCGTAGTGTAGGGATACAACTTTTAGCCGCCTTGGGTAGGTAAGGGAGAGTTGAATTTTTGTAGGTCTTCCACGGTATGGTATGATGGTGCAAGAGGAACCATACCGGGTCAAGGAGGAGACGGTATTCCATGAATTTTTGAATAATGCGCCTGACCTTCAACCAAAAGTGCCGGAGGCAACCGCAAAACCAAAACATATGCAGTAGGTCTCCCACCCACTCTCCACATCTCCAACAACGGTCCGAGGCTTGAGGGTACAGTTTGCAACTTTGTAAGGCGTAAGGTACCATTTCATCAATATTTTATAATTAAATCCCTTGATTGATGAACAGATAGAGATTTTAAGTGTAAAATAGAACAGTTCACTTGGTCATGCGAGAAGGTCATTTGGACATCCCTTTCCCATTTCATATTGAATGGCTGGTGAAAGTCACCTTTGGGGACATTAATTAAAGCGTTGCTCCGTCCTGGGGAAAAAATGTTTTTTTTAAAAAGTCAGCAGCTACAAATACTGCAGCTGCTGACTTTTAAAAATCGGACACTTACCTGTCCCAGGGTCCAGCGATGCGGGGGAACGAGGCCCCCCCTCGTTCCCCGAGCAGCTCGCGGCGCCGGCATTCCTAATGTGGGAACCCGGCTGTGGCTTCACAGCTGGGCACCCACTGCGCATGCGCAAGCGACGCCATGCACCGTGATTTGACGCTCAGTCATCTGGGACACGTGACAGGTCCCAGATGACTGTGCGGTGCCGAGGGGGAAGTGACGTTTAGCCCGGGCACTGAAGGTGGCAGACTACGAGGGACCCCCTAGCAACAGGCATTTAGAGGTGAGTAAAATATTTTTTTTTTTCCAATAATTTTTTTTTTTTTTTTTTTTTATGATTTTTAAGCCCCTTTTTTTTTTTTACCGCAACCCCACTTTAAGTTGTACATTAGAGAAACAGAGTGCCTAGAATGGCTCAGAAGCTGTGCATTCCCTTTCAAAAGAAGCAAGAGTTCTCTTGAAATCCATCAGTGAAGGGAGAGAGTGTCACGTTTACCCCTAACCCAGGTGGTCAGACACTATAGCTGGCTTCTGTGTACTTCACCTATAGCAGCCCTCCCATAAGGCAAGCAGGCCTACCGGTACTCGGTTTGGTCATTATGCACTTTGCATGTGTTATTGGTTTTATTGATTGATTTGTCAGATGCACCTTTTTATTTATGATTTAGCGCTGCACTTTCTATATATATTCATACTTGCAACCCTGAATTACTTTCTGAATCATGGTATTAGGAAAACATTGCTTTCTTAAGGACCGTACACACCATCGTATTTTCTGACGGGAAATGTTGGATGTCAGGCAGTTGGTGGACAATCCGACCGTATGTATGCTCCATCGGACAGCTGTTGTCGGACTTTCCGCTAACAAATGTTGGCTAGCTTGTTTTCAAATTTTTTGCCAACAAATGTGTGTTGTCAGACTTCCCCATCATGTGTACACAAGTCCGTCGGACAAAAGTCCAAAGTACAAACACGCATGCTCGGAAGCAGAAGCGGTCGGTCTTGTAAAATAGCGCTCGTAATGGAGAATTAACATTTGTGACGCAGCAAATTATGAAATCTCCAAATGCAGCGCACAATTCTCTTCTTCTTTAATGGGATAATAATGAAGCTGCTTTGCTGGTGATACTGATGGAGTTATTGCAAATTAATTTTCAAAGGCTTTTTTTTTCTAGTGATATCAAGAATAATATTATTATGTTTTTTTGTTTTTTGTTTTATTTGTGCAAGTTACCAAAACACCATTATCCCGTAGTTTTTAAGATCAAAGATACAACTATGTTGGTGTCCCTTGTCAATTTTACATTGTATTTTTTAAAATGTAACTGCCGACTCCCAAACTGTCATTTGAAGTAAAACACATAGCCAAGTAGTCAAATCATTATTCAACCAAAAAAATTATGTCAAAGCAATAACGAAGGCCAATAATAAATAACATGTTATATTCCTCCGATTCCACAACATGTCTGGTTGACGAACGGCCGTTCAGAAACGAACTGAAAAGCACAAAATTAAAAGCGCAAACTAAAAAGCGCTAAATGAAAAACGCAAAAAGAAAAGCGTGAATCAATACTCACCAAACTTCTACTAACACGAAATAAGCAGAAGGGTGTAGCAAAAGAGCTGAAAAGCCACGTAGTACGTCTAGTACGTAACTACGTTCATAATTGTTGGCCAACATTTGTGTGACCGTGTGTATGCAAGACAAGTTTGGGCCAACGCCCTTCGGACAAAATTCCACGGTTTTGTTGGCGGAAAGTCCGGTCGTCTGTACGAGGCATTAAGTAAGCTGTATTGCAATGGAAGTGTTTGATTCACAGCAGATCACACCGTGGAGTTCACAGCAAACAAAATACTTTATGCAATACACTTCGAAATCAAACACGTGGAAAGTAAAAACAATGTTTTATTAACCCTCCGTCCTGTATTCCTTCTGTGAAAACTAGTTTGAAATGTCAGATTTTTAAGAAACTTGATTAAAACGGCAGACGAAAGCCTCTCTGCCCAGATTGTCAGATACGGCTTCAGAAACATCACACAAAGCCGTCTACATCACTGCGCCATCCGTCAAAAAAGAAAGAGACGCTGTAAATAATACAGTGTAGTGATAACCTCTTACCTCTCTTAGGGGGATTGTAAAAGGAGATATTCGCCATCCTTTATCTGTCCATGAATTTCATTGCGTTTTGACTAAAATTCTTTGTTTTTTTATTGCTTTGCTCCACAGTCTTCGGTAGAATCAATTATATATCAAAACTAGGGAAATATCTTTATTCTGCCGCACGCTAGAAGAATAGAAAATAACGTGTCATGTTACTGCCAATGCTGTCGTGTCTTGGAATTAGACAAAATAAAACATTCTCTAGCCTGGTGTAAAATGAATGGGGGGACTTATTGGAAGGCCAGGTACCGGCCTGAAGTTATGGGAGGAGCCCGGAGGGTATTTAAGCAGCCCAAAGGCCGCCGGTCTTTGTCGGTTTCCTGTGCGAGATATCTGATACGTCAGACATCTAGGACCGACTCGTTCGAGACAAGCGCTATTGGTGCCGGTTCGTGAGCTCCGTTTCGTCTGTCCGCCTCCTTTTGTTGCAGTCCTGCGTTCCGTGTTCGTAAGTCGTGTTGTCCCTTCGTGTCGCACTCGTGTCGCCGAGTCGCAGTTCCGTACAAAGAGTCTGGTTCGGCTGTCGCAGGTAGGGCTTCGGCTCCCATGTTTTACGTTCTCATGCACTGCTTATCATGTCACTAAACTGACAAGCTCACGAACCACGCACCGCTTGTCTCGAAAACCTAAACAGTCACACGCACGTTTTTGATTGTACACGATCGGGAGCCACCTAGCGGCACGCACATTCAGGGCCGCCCGCCATGACACTCCGACCGATGCCGCATCCGGCACTCAAGGGTTCCCCTTACGCGGTCGTATTACGTAGTCTTTGAATCGTTCAAACATGGCTCACGCACGGGTGCCGTTCGCACTCACACGCATCGTTCATGTCCTGTCATATTATTCAAATCGGTTATGCCAGCAAGCGTGCCGAATCGCTATTTGCATTCCGAATCGCTGTTGGCATGTTAATTGTACGAATCACTTCGACCGTGTCGAAACATTTCATGTATTAGCATGGCAATCATTTCGTCATTTCAAACATGGCTAACGTATCAGGCCATTCGGTCATGCTAAGTCATTTCGCATCAGTTAAACAGGGTGTTCATGCCATCATTTCGATCCTGGCCGCACTCAGATTCAAGTCATGTCGCACTTAGGCACGGATTTGTCTCGGGGTACCCAGGTTACGGCCGTATTACCATACATGTTTCAGAGATTGGCCCACAGCCCGTACGGATGCGGGCTCGAGTCCAGTCTTTGGCATGATATCGGTCATTGGCCACGTATCGGTCTGAATCCGGTCGCATCCGGGATGCATCGATTCGCACTGATTCGCCTAGCCGCTCGGCCTCCTTTCTATACATGCTCCAGAGATTAGATTCGGTTACAAGTTGCTCGGTTTGTTGTAATCTAGTCTTTGTCATGGTTTCATTTCGGTCACCATACCTCTGGGTAGGTCCGGTCGCATCCATAGATGCTCCGATCGGGGCGATCCAGACGCACGACTACCCGGCCTCATTTCGATACATGCGACAAGGGCGGAATCGCATCACAGGTTGCGTGCATTCTTGATTCTTGCCCCTGTCATGGTATGTCATTTCTGTCACCTTACCACGCCCGGCATGAATGCAGTCACTTCCCCGCACTAATTCGTGTCGGCGTGCCCTAGGCCGGCCTCATTTCAATACATGCGCCAGGGACGGAATCGCAAAAAAAAAAAAAAAAAAAAAAAAAAAAAAGGAAAAGAGAGACTTTGATTCTTGTCCTTGTCATGTTATATCATTTCTATGTCACCTTACCACGCCCCGGCGTTAATTGGTCACCTCCCTGTACGAATTCGCGCCGGCGTGCCCTAGGCCAGCCACATTTCTATACAAAAAAAAAAGGGGTTCAGTCACTAGACAGTGGCATGATGATCGAGGTCGCTGGCACACGAGTGCTTGCTTTCCAAATGCATACTATAGCACTTGGAGTCGGACCCGGTGGCAGCTGGATGTCACAGTTCGGCCCCAGCGTACCCAGGCAGTTGGCCTCATTTCACGGTTGCCTCATTTCTGTACGTGCTCCAGAGTCCGGCTCACAGTCACCCCCATACGGTACAACCGGGCCGGGCCCTGTCACGGGAAGTTCATTTCAGTTAAGGCAACATGTCGTGTCAGTCATTTGTGTTGTTATCTGTCATTTGATTCCACAGCTGTCTCGGCAGTCGACTTAAGTCACTATCGCCTGTTGTTATCATCTACGTTGGGTTCCGTCGCTCTGGACGGCAGCAGTTTCAGGCTCTTAAATAGGTACTTTCTCTCACACTCTCTCAGGTCAGTCGGATTCAGTAGGTCCACCTGCACCAGCTTGATCAGGGTTCCAGCAGGAAAAAAAAAAAAAAAAAAAACGCAGGGGCGTGGGGGGGGGGGGGGGGGGGGGCTCCTGCTTTCTCATGGCAGGTACGTATACCGTAGGTGACACGTCCAAACTCATTTCTTGTCACCTCTTTATAGGCCCAGCCTGCAGACACGTGACCAGTCAACTAAGTAACGGGTCTTGGCAGCCGCCATGTCATCAGTCGGCAGCGATGACCTCCCAACCCCGCTATCTCCGGCGTCAGCCTCCGAGGCTGGCAGTGTCCAGTCTCTTAGGGCATGGACAATTCCCAGGCTGTCCGCCGAGCTGAGGCGCAGAGGGATACCCTTCTCGTCCGCGGCCAGGAAGGCGGAGCTATTCAGGCTCCTCTTCCCACCACCGGCCGCAGCAGGCTCCAGCAGCCAGCAGGCGTCTCTGGAGTCTATTTCAGCCGCCGTCGCTCAGCTACACACCCTCGTGTCTTCCCTGTCTTCCTCGATCATTGAGGTCCATGTCAGAGGTACTCACCCGGGCCGATATGCTGAGAGCTGCTCCCCTTGCGACTAAGCGCACGATGCCTCTGGAGTGGGTACAGAGGACACCGGGCTCAAAGATGCACGGGTTGCCAGCAGGAGTGTAGCAGGTGGTGTGCAGTAGCGTCGTTGAACAGGAGAGGCTGAAGCTGCACT
This sequence comes from Lithobates sylvaticus, assembly GCA_028564925.1. Classification (NCBI taxonomy): domain Eukaryota; kingdom Metazoa; phylum Chordata; class Amphibia; order Anura; family Ranidae; genus Lithobates; species Lithobates sylvaticus. The sequence goes on from CM053027.1 coordinate 398,525,297, forward strand.
GGGAGTAGACACCTGGCAGAGCTGTGATCAGGTAGAGGTTGCAGAGGTATCCAAGCATATACTGAAGGAGGACCCTCGGGAGCATGGGAGGACTGCAAGTCCCGAACACTGAGCAGGAGATAGTCCAGTAAGCAGGCCGAGGGTCAAACAAAGGCAACCAGGCAGTAGAAGTATCCAAGAGGCAAGCCAGGGGTCAAACACAGGTAAGTAACTCAGAGAATGTCCAGGAGGCAGGCCGGGGGTCGAGCACGGGTAATCAGGCAGTAGAGATATCCAGAAGGCAAGCCAGGGGTCAAACACAGGTAAGTAACTCAAAGAATGTCCAGTAGGCAGGCCGAGGATCAAGCACAGGTAATCAGGCAGTAGAGATATCCAAAGGCAAGCCAGGGGTCAAACACAGGTAAGTAACTCAGAGAATGTCCAGTAGGCAGGCCGAGGGTCAAGCACAGGTAATCAGGCAGTAGAGATATCCAAGGAGCAAGCCGGGGGTCAAACACAGGTAAGTAACTCACAGAAAGTCCAGTATGCGGGCCGAAGGTCAAGCACAGGTAATCAGGCAGTAGAAGAATCCAGGAAGCAAGCCAGAGGTTCAAACACAGGTAAGTAGCGGCAGCGGTAGTCAGACGGATTCCGGGTCGGCACTGGTAGTCAGGTAGATGCAGGGTACAGGGTACCAGGTACAGGATACAGGATACAGGATACAGGATACAGGATACTGGACTGGAGACAGGACTCAGAAGAGACAACAAACCAGCAATTTGAAAGCGGACAGGGAAGGCCTTTTATAGGCCAGGTAAATGGTCAGGTGGGATACCCGGACGAGTGCGCATGCGCACTCGTCTTCTGTCAGCGCCGCGCACAGCGGTGAGGCGTACTGGCTGGGTTATGTCAGATACCCGAGTGCCGCGGACCCGCGCATGCGCACCCGTTACCCGGCGTACCTGTAACATTCGTTGCGCCGCTCTACCGCGCGTGCGCAACCCTGGAACCCGGCGGAGAGGCCTGGTATTTCCCTGACAGTGCCCCCCTCCTAAGGGCAGCCTCCGGATGCCCACTTCAGGATGTCTTCGATGGTATTCTCGGATTAAGCGAGGGGCATGAATGTTTTCAGATGGCTCCCAGGAGCAGTCTTCTGGGGGATACCCCTTCCATTTAACAAGATATTGAACCTGACCCCTTCTTCTTCGGAGATCCAGAATTTTTTCGACCTCGAATTCTTCCTCTCCTTGGATGGTGATGGGAGGAGGAAGTGGCGTCTGCCTATCGGGGAAAGAATTGACAATTACGGGCTTCAGCAAAGAGGCATGAAAAACTGGATGAATCCTATAGGAACTGGGGAGATCTAGTTCAAAGGCCACTGGGTTGATCACTCTCTTGACCTCAAAGGGGCCGATGAACCTGGGACCCAATTTCCGAGAAGGACAAGGGAGTTTTAAATTAGCGGTAGATAACCAAACTTTCTCACCAATCTGGAAAGGCGGGCATTCCTTCCTGCCCCGGTTGTACTGTACCTCGTACCCCTTCTGTGCTTCCTTCATGGCCTGTTGGATCCGGAGGAAGTTGTCTTGTATATTTTTGACTAGGTCCTGTGCAGCTGGAGTAGGGACGTCTGGGATGGAGTCTGGAAGAAAAGAAGGGTGGTAACCGTAGTTTGCCCAGAAGGGCGTTTGATTAATGGCAGAATGCAAAGAATTATTATAGGCAAACTCCGCGTAGGGTAGTAGGCCTGACCAGTCGTCTTGGGAGTAAGAACAAAAACACCTCAGGTATTGCTCGAGGGTCTGATTAGTGCGTTCAGTTTGACCGTTGGATTGTGGGTGGTATGCTGAAGACATGGAAGTCCTGATCTCAAGGGATTTGCAGAGGTCTCTCCAGAACCTGGAGGTGAACTGTACCCCCCGGTCTGAGGTGATGTTAGCTGGAACTCCGTGTAACCTTATAATTTCTCTGATGAAGATGTCAGTGGTAGCAGAAGCCGAGGGGGTACCTTTCATGGGCAGGAAGTGAGCCATCTTTGAGAGACGGTCAATGACAACCAGGATTGTGGTAAAGGAATCTGAGGAGGGTAAGTCCACGATGAAGTCCATGGAAATCTCCTTCCATGGACGTTCCGGGACAGATAGTGGACGTAACAGACCCCAGGATTTAGTGTTGGACCCCTTGTTCCTCTGACAAGTGTTGCAAGAAAGAACGTATTCCTGACAGTCCTTTCTCCAGCCTGGCCACCAGTAAGATCGACCTACCAAGTCAACTGTCTTCTGTACTCCAAAGTGGCCGGACATCTTGTGATCATGAAGAGTCTGCAGGACTTGGAGTCTGACAGGAGGAGGAACAAAGATTCGGGCATGGGCCCAGAGCAGATCCTGCTTCCTTTCAAGAAAAGGTAAAGTGGGAGATGAAAACTGATTGGAAGCCTGTTTAAGGGCTGAGGTCAAGTCAGGCTGAATGGCATGGAGGAAATTGTGGGCGGACAGGATGGTAGCAGGTTCTTTAGAGGATTCAGAGTCCAGAAACATACGGGATAAAGCATCCGCCTTGCCATTCTTGGAGCCAGGACGGTAAGTGATGTGGAAATTAAATCGGGAGAAGAACAAGGCCCAGCGGGCCTGTCTGGGTCTAAGGCGTTTTGCAGCCCTGAGGTACTCCAAGTTGCGGTGGTCTGTGAAGATGAGAATGGGTTGAGAAGCTCCTTCTAGCAGGTATCTCCATTCCTCGAGAGCGAACTTAATCGCAAGTAGTTCCCGGTCGCCTACATCGTAGTTCTTTTCAGGGGGGCTTAATTTTCGGGAGGCAAAGGCGACCGGGTGGAGTAGGGCCTTTGGGCCACTTCTCTGCGATAGGATTGCTCCCATAGCAGAGTCTGAAGCGTCCACTTCTAGGACGTACGGGAGTTCGGGGTCAGGGTGCTGCAAGATGGGTGCAGAGGAAAAGAGTTCCTTGAGCTTCTCAAAAGCGCCTTGCGCTTGGGGAGTCCACTGGAACTTGACTTGCTGACGGGTCAGTTGGGTGATTGGGGACACAATGGCAGAAAACCCCTGAATGAACCGTCTATAAAAATTGGCAAAGCCGATAAAACGTTGGACTGACCTTTTGTCTGTGGGGGCAGGCCAATCCTGGATGGCCTTCACCTTTTGGGGATCCATCAGTACTCCTCCGGTGGTTATGATAAAGCCCAGGAACTGGATGGTATCAGTCTCGAACTCGCATTTCTCTCCTTTGACGTAGAGTCCGTGTTTACGGAGAATGAGGAGAACTTTCTGGACATGTTGACGGTGAGCTTCTAGAGAATCGGAGAAAATCAAGATATCATCAAGATATACAATGAGGAAGTTATCCAGATACTCACGGAAAATGTCATTGACAAGGTGCTGGAAGGTAGCTGGGGCATTACAAAGTCCAAACGGCATGACCAGGTACTCGAAATGGCCGAATCTGGATCTAAAAGCCGTCTTCCATTCATCCCCAGAGCGTATTCTAACTAAGTTGTAGGCCCCACGAAGATCCAGCTTGGTAAACACCTTGGCAGTCCTGAGCCGCTGAAAAAGTTTGGGAATGAGTGGGAGTGGGTACCTGTTCTTGATAGTAATTTTATTGAGTTCCCTGTAATCCACACAGGGTCTGAGGGAACCATCTTTTTTTTCAACAAAGAAAATCCCAGCCCCTGCTGGCGAAGAAGATGGTTGGATGAACCCCTTAGCAAGATTTTCGTCAATATATACCCGTAGGGCTTCAAGCTCAGTTTCGGACAAGGGGAAAATCCTTCCGAAGGGGATCTCGGCCCCTGGTAGGAGATCAATCGGACAATCATATGAGCGATGAGGGGGAAGAACTTCGGCCTTTCTTTCATCGAAGATGTCCATGAAGTCTCGGTAGGGTGTTGGGACGTGTTGCAGGTCCTTGGCACTGGGTTGCATGGCAAGATGAGTAAGGGGTACTGCGGGTTGATCCGGAAGGCAGTGCTGCAGGCAGTAAGGAGAGGAGAACTCCACTTCCCTGTTGACCCAGTCGATCCGAGGGTTGTGAGCCAGTAGCCAGGGGTACCCCAGGATGATGGGGAACATAGGAGAATGGATAATGTCAAAACGTAAAAGTTCCTGATGACCTAATTTGGTGCAGGTCAGGATGGGAGCGGTTTCCTGGGTAACCGGTCCTGAGCAGGGTGGAGAGCCATCAGCCAGCTGGATTTGAAGAGGTTGTTTCTTGGTAGTTAAAGGGAGGTTCAGGTGTCGTGCCAAGGTCAGGTCCATGAAGCAACTGCAGGCTCCGGAGTCAAGGATGGCTCCCAACTGGAAAGACTCTCCCGCTACCTGTAGGGAGAGTGGAACAGTCAGATGAAAATGCGGAATTCCAACAGAGTGCGAACTCGAGAGGGACCCAGAAGGGCACTTACTGGGTCTTATGGGGCATTTCTGTAGGTAGTGCCCCGTGCCCCCGCAGTAAAGGCAGAGGTTGGCTTGACGACGACGGAGCCTTTCTTCAGCAGATAGGGGGGACCGTGCCAGGCCCAGCTGCATAGGTTCCCCGTGAGGAAGGGAGCGAGAGTTCCAAGAAGGAGCAGGTGCCGGAGGGACCCGGGGCATCGTCCAGGTGGGACGAGGGCTCTGTAGACTCTCTGCCCGTCGTTCCCGTAATCGACGGTCAAGCTTAATAACAAGTTGGCAGAGATCTGTGAAGGTACTTGGAATCTCTCCTCGAGCCAGTTCATCCTTCAATACCTCGGATAGCCCTAAACGAAATTGGTATTTTAGGGCTGACTCGTTCCAGTCAGTGTCAGCTGCCCATTTGCGGAAATCCACTATATAGTCCTCTACAGGTCTTCTCCCCTGGGATAGGGTATGCAGGGTAGATTCTGCCGTACCTGTGCGTTGGGAGTCCTCGTAGAGTGCTGCCATAGCGGAAAAGAAAGTCTCTACAGAATTCAACTGTGGGCTCTTTTGTTCTATCAAATGGTGTGCCCAAGATTGAGGGTCATCAGAAAGGAGAGAGATAATGAACCCCAGTTTGGTGGATTCCAACTGGAAGGTCCTGGGTTGTAGTGCTAAGTGTAGCAAACAAGAGTTTTTAAAAGAGCGAAATTTCCTTTGGTCCCCGGAAAAACGTTCTGGTGTGGGGACCCTGGGATCAGGATGGGACACGTCATAGGCAGGAAGAGCACCTCCAGGTGTTGATAGAAGAGTGGAGGTGCTGGCTGCAGGGGGTGACTGGTCCGCTTGGTTTGAAGACAGGGTCAGATGCTGAAGACGCCCTTCGATCTGAAAGTATCCATCTTGGAGGCGTTGTACAGCCTGCGTAAGGGTTGTCACCTGCTGGCATAAGGCCTCAAGGGGTGAACCAGCTCTGTCGGCCTCGGACATTGGCTGGTTTGTACTGTCAGAGGTACTCACCCGGGCCGATATGCTGAGAGCTGCTCCCCTTGCGACTAAGCGCACGATGCCTCTGAAGTGGGTACAGAGGACACCGGGCTC
>CM053027.1:398531244-398602297 GCA_028564925.1 Lithobates sylvaticus
ACGCGGCACCCAGTGCAATACTATACTTATCACCATCATCTCACCCCTGTAGTTCTCATACCCTCAATTGTTTACTTGCCACACAGCACTTTCTGTTTTTTCAGCATTTTTTCCAGTTTTTTAACAGTCTCACTTATGCAATTGTTCAATTATTATGCCTTCCCATTCACCTACCTCATTCCCCACACTGTCACTTTTCTCACCTCTCCCTTTTCCTCTCCCTTCATTCTCCTTATCCCCACTGTCTACTTCCCTCCACATCCCCAACACCATCACCCACATCACTGTTTTCCTTTCCTCCCTGCTTCTCCTCACCTCAAATCAAAACAGCACAACACTCCCTTTCTCCATTCAACCATCTCCTCACTCTCCTCTTTTCCCCCCCCCCCCCCCTCCTGTCCTTCTTTCCCCCCCCCCCCCTCAAAAAACCCCTTCTCCTTTTCTTTTTCTTTTTTCCCCCTTTTTCCCCCCCCCCTCCCTTCTTTTCGTCCTTTTCACTTTTCTTCCCTGGGTCACCCTACTCACGTAATCCAACGTCGGGCACCGGTCTATCCACTCGGGTGATCTTGTTCTATCAATGTAAACCTATTATCCCAGTTATAATATCATCATTACCTTCAGGTATCATTGAACAAACCTGCGAGACACACTTAACCCTCCCCAGTCGCCGTGCCAGGCACTGGAGGGTGCTTCCGTGCCTCCAAAACGCATCCTAGGATGGGGTAAGAATTCGCTCATGTTATACTCCCTATATACTTTGTCTCCATTACGAGAAATTACTCACAGTGCCGACTTACAGCACTGGCTCTCTAATTCTAAATATGTAAGGTTCTTTATTCATAAATGCTATTTTTTTGTTTTTCCCTTTTTGTCCTTATTTACAGATGTCAAAAACCATGTATTTCCTGATGAAGCTATACAGCGAAACTAGTAGAAATGCATATTGTACATCTGTCTGATTTTATGAATAATTGTTCAATGTATTAATATGTGAAGAACCATTACAATAAATTGTTAAATTTTACTTATCTACTTTGTGTACAAACATTAGTAAACTACATTCTACGTACCGTGATAGTCCGATAGCTCCCCCTTGTTTGGAGAACTCTGGCTGGAGACCAGATTCTCTCCAATAAATTTCTTTCTCATAACAAAAAGTGAAGTGCTGTGAATACTTAGAAGGTACACTGTTCATCTATCTGGAGTTTGGCTTCTAAAGTAAGCACTGTACATTATAACTCAAATATGTGCTGACTGAAGCACACTATACTTATCCATTTACACTAAGCAGAACGCCTTTATAATTTACAGCCATGAAGAAAAAAAAATAGAAAGCGACAAACTTCCTTTTACACATATAAACTGGAGTATACCGTGTAGGTCAAGGGTCTCCAAACCTTCTAAACAAAGGGCCAGTTTATTGTCCTTCAGACTTTAGGAGGGCCAAATCTGGCCCCCGGGACACAGTCTGGAGACCACTGGTGTATGATCTATGACATACCTGACTCTCTCCTTTGAATCTCCAAAGGTTTCCTTTAAATTAGTCAAGTCTGGATAATAGGCAGCAGGAGGAGAGATTACTTCAACTAAACCGGAGCCGATTTCTACAGAGAATCTAATTAAAAAGATAAAAAGATAAAATCAAAAAAGATGACACAAAATATGGTGTAATAGGATCTACCTGCATAAACTCAATAGCAAAGAAAGAGGTAAACCCACAAAGCAAAGATCTCAGTTACACATGAAGTCTAAAATAGGATAATACTATTACCGTTCAGCACTTCTTATTTGGAAAGATCAATTCTGCAATGGTTTATGAAGATGTACTTAGGCAGTCACAATTAGCATAAGGCAATTTAGAGGGTCACAGTCTGCAAACAATAAAGCACCGAGTGAATTTTGCCTGATCCTAATGAACCAACCGAAATTAAATGATGTTTACACCACTTCACCCAACATCCTTTAATTTAAAAAAAAATCAAAGGAGGCGGGTAGAACATTGTCGGCTGAACATCCAATTAGATGTAGGCACGGTTTGGTTATTTTGACAGCTGGTGGTGCATCTGCATGGTTTAGCGAGGAGGGAGGAATCCGTTACATTTCTTTTGTTAAGCCTACAGCCCACATGACCAGCTTAAAGCACGACTCCGGGCAAATTTTTTTTTCTTCCCCATGCAGTGGGGCCGATCAACCGCTTGTTTTTTTCTAGGGGTGAGCACAAAGCTCATACTCACCTGATCCGCCGATCCTCCAGAAAACCGTGCTCCCCCACAGTCCAGCAGTGGATTGTTCCCGTCTATGGAGCATGCTGATGTCAGGAACAATCCATTTTCAAGACCGCTGGAGTGCGGGGGGGGGGGGGGCTAAACTGGTCTTGCGCAGGGAGGATCGGCATGCACAGGTCTCCGCTGTCCTCTCCCCTAGAACAAAATGAACAGTTAACCCATACAGTGCGGGCACAGTCCCACTGAACAGGGAAAAAACAATTGCCTGAAGTACTGCTTTAAGCAATACAGATACTTAAAATTGATCTTTAGTCAGAAAATAAAGTCCTGCTATATCACTTCAGGGTGGCCCCTTTTTCAGGTATAACTATGTAAAACATAAAAAATAAGTGCAACTACTGTCTAATGAAGTAATACACGGTCTCACCCTGCTCTGTATATGCTCAGTTGCTCTTTGTGTTTGGCATTGTGCTGAAAATCAGAACCACTAGAGGCCTATCTGCTGACAGCCTAAAGATTTACTGCTGCTCAGGGGCTCTTGGCTTCAGAAAAATGTCAGCTTCCAGCAAGCTGAAACAAGAGCAATGCTGGAGGCAATTTACAGCACACACTAATTTTGGTTGCATAATTATTAATGTGGAACGCATGTTCTTTGCTAAAAAACATTTTTTTTTATTTAGTTGTTATACGTAAAGTTCCGCCTTAAAAGAGAATAAAACACAAATAAATAGGACTTTGAGGAATATTTATTAAAGTGTGTAAGTTAAGAACTTTTCAGCAAAAACAGAGATGCAAGAATTCATTCTACAGCTGCACTCTACTGAGATCTGAATCTAACTGGTTGCTTTTATGTCATTGCAGCAATGACATGATACCTGATAAATATAGCCCTATTAGACAATTGAAGATGTCATTGGAATCACTTTCATCACAGGTACAAAAACACACTAGAGGAGAATCGAAAGATAAAAGGGAGATTCTGATTGGCTGTAGTGGACAACAGCTCTTATTAGACATGGTAGCCACACACACTTTGATAAATAATCAATTTATTTTCCAATCAATCTCTTCCAATTACGAATAATCAAGCAATATGCAACATACAGAGAAGTGATTGAAATCCAGGCTATAACTATTATATTCAGGATGTAACATGTTACTGTTGGAGCAGCCCCCGCAACCCCCCAATACCCCATTGTGACAGCGCACCCACTGTCACAATTTAAAAAAAATGTGGCCATGCGGGGCTCCGCCCACCTGGCAGTTTTGATTCATTCACAGAGTTCCGTAAATGGGAGAACTACAAGTACCAACAGCCTTTGCATCTCACAGCTTGTAGTTCTCAATGAACTACAAGGGACTGACAGTCTGCAGGGGCCTGAGATTGCACCCATGATCTGCTGATCGTGAGTGCAATGCTCTGCAGGCATCCTTATAAATAAATGCACATATTTACCTGCAAAAAGATGTGCATTTTTTTTTTTTTTTTTTCTCCCACCCACTACTAACCTCTATTCCAGGCATATGCAATTAGTGTACCTAATTGCATATCCCTGCTCTATTCTAACTACCTAACTACCTTGTAGAAAGAAGATCCTTATACTTACCTATTCTCAAGCCTGGTCCAGTTACATGATCTCCCCAGGAGCCAGCTTCAGGGGAGAGGAGAGAGCACCGACAACAGTCGGAATAATAGCCTGGAATTCCACTTTAGGATATGTTCATAACCTATGATAGTAAGTTAACGACTGCATCTCTGTTTACATCATGTAACCTCATAAACTGATTAAACAAAATACAATTCCATTCCTGAACAAAGTATAACAGTGCTGTCAACTGTTTGTCAATGCAAAATGCTTAATAATTTTCTAAACTGTGACTAAAACAATCTAAAACAATTATTAGGGACATTATAAATATTCCATTAATTGTAAATTTGATCATTTAAAGCGTAACTCCACTTTTGTTGAGAAAAAACATTCCCCTCTGGGTGATCTATGTACATTACAAGGATTTTAATAAACGTTGTTGCAGATTCCTACCTTTTGTTATTCTGAAGAAATACCTGTGTGTTTGTCTGTGTCCATGTGGGGAAGTGACTCCAATAGGAGTGGTTTCATAATTATTAATCAACTGCTGCACCTGCAGGGCACTAATGAGGAAAATTGCAGGGTCTGCATCCCTTTAGAGGCGATTTCCTATTGAAAGTATCTCACCAAAAATGTTTTTTGTTTTTTTTTGCAGGAGATGCCTTGTATCTTAGGGAAAATTGGTGAGCCAATCACATAAGCAGGAAATTATGTTTCTTGGTGGGGAGGGCGTTCTGTACACAGGTAGCCATATTGCATTGCATTTTCAGAAAATGACAGAACTGCAGATTGAAAATGAAAGATAATTTTTAATAACTTTCAATTAAAATATAACTTGTGTCGCAGTTGTATACTCTATATTATTTTTCCTTTATTTTCAATTTTTTTTCCCCACGAAAGTGGAGTTACCCTTTAACCTCTTGCCGACCGGCCCCACATACATATATATATGCCTGTGCACAGGATCATGTACCTGTACATGATTCTGCTTTTCCGGGTCTGGGACGCGCGTGTGCGCCGCTGGCGACTCGCTCCCGCTGTAATTGAACACAGGGGGAGCCCATCAGTGGGTCCGGGGACTCTATGTCCGCTGGCAATCGTTCGGTACACAGGCAGAACAGTGATCTGCCTATGTAAACAAGGCATTCTGTGAAAAGGGGAGGCAGTGATCTTGTGTATCTGCTGAGCAGAAACACAAATCTCTGCCTTCCCACAGTACAAGCACCCCCACACAGTTAGGAAGCACTCCCTAGGAACACATTTAACCCTTTGATCACTCTTGATGTTAACCCCTTCCCTGCCAGTCTCATTAGTACAGTGACAGTGCATTCTTTTAGCACTGATAACTGTAATAATGTCACTAGTCCCCAAAAAGTGTCACTAAGTGTACGATGTGTCCGTTGCAATGTTGCAGTCCTGCTATAAGTTGCTGATCACTGCCATTACTAGTAAAGAATAAAAAAAAAAAAAAAAAAAAACTCCATAATCCCATAGTTTGTAGACGCACAAACCAAAATCAATATACGCTTATTGGGATTCTTTTTACTAAAATATATAGCAGAATACATATTGGCCTAAATTGATAAGGAAATTAGATTTTTTTTATTGGCTATGTTTTATAACAGAAAGTAAGAAATTTAGCGCAAAAAAATAAAAACTGTAGAGGTGATCAAATACTATCAAAATAAAGCTCTATTTGTGGAAAAAAGGGGACATACGTATTATTTGGGTACAGTGTCGCACAACCGCGCAATTGTCTGTTAAATTAGCGAAGTGCCGTATCACAAATAATGGCCTGGTCATGAAGGGGGATAAACCCCCTGGAGCTGAAGTGGTTAAAAAAAAAAAATGAACGTGTGCTTCCACTATTATACCAGAAGCCCACAGTACCACCTGACTATCCAAAACCATTGGTGGCTAAATGCATTTTGTATCTGTGTTAAGAAAGCAAGCAGCAAATGTCAGCGACTTAATTTGAGCTAGTTGGTGGTTACAGAGGGCATAGATTTTCTAGCAACAATATAAATGTCACAGCACACGAAGGAGGACTAGAAGCAATGCGATTGCATAGATGTTTTATTTCCCGTAAGCAACACTGTAACAAAGCTACTATAGCTACCAGCCAACTAAGACATACTGTGAAATACAGCCGTCTAAAAATAACCACAGAGGCTTCCAATGAGCTGAATGGCAACAATATATCTGCCATTTCCAGAAAGCACAATGGGGCAGAGCTGTGTTCCCTGAGGACCATGAATTCTTCAGCAAGGCAACACAGAGTCTTAATATCCCTCAAATGACCTTTCACCCCAGGCCTATGTGACTTACTCAGAATGAACACTCCAACAAAAGAGCACATTGATGTGGCCTGGAGCAGCTCTTTCCCTCTACCCATCTGAAGTCTGTCTCTCGGTCATGTCTTGAACACACAACAGTGGATGTGTTGTATTTTTCTCAAGATGACATTTCAGTAGATACAGGGGAAAAAAGTAATTAAGGGAGAGACATTAGTATTAAGCAGAGGTCTCCAGCCTGTTTTATCCTGTGAGTCACATTTAAATGCAGCACGGTGCTTGAGCCTGTTACTACACCAGATTTTTTTGATTTTTTTTACTAACAATTATGTACTATCACAATTTGAATTAGCAGCAAGGATGGGAAGTGTCATCATAATGGGGGGATTTTAATTATCCAGACAGACTGGGCAGACGGAACCGCGCATTCGTTTAAGGCTTGCCAGTTCCTAAATGTCTTGCAGGACAATTTCATGGGTCAGATGGTAGATGCACCAACTAGAAACAAAGCGTTACTAGACCTACTGATTACCAACAATACAGACCTGATCACGGATGTGGAAATAAGGAGCAATTTAAGAAACAGCAATCACAAGTCAATTAGCTTCAGTATAAATCACACAAATAGGAAACATAAAGGGAATACAAAGACACTGAATTTCAAAAGAGCCAACTTCCCTAAACTAAGAACCTTGCTAGACGATATAAATTGGGATACAATCTTAGGAACAAAGAACACGGAGGAGAGATGGGTTTGCTTTAACAGCATATTAAATGGGGGCATTAGCCAGTGCATCCCATTGGGAAATAAATTTAAAAGAGCGAACAAAAGTCCTGGATGGCCTAACTCCAATGTAAAAATGCATATAAAAGCAAAGGAGAAGGCCTTCAAAAAATACAAGGCTGAGGGATCATCATCAGCATTCAGACTTTACAAAGAATGCAACAAGAAATGTAAGTGTGCATATAGGGCGGCTAAGATAGAACAGGAGAGGAAAAAAAAAAAAAACCCAAGAAATTCTTTAAGTATATATACTGTAAGGGAGGACAGAATGAGGAAGGAAATCTGGTTACAAAGGATGTGGAGATGGCGAAGGTGTTGAATTTATTCTTCTCCTCATAAAGAATGAGGAAGGAAATCTGGTTACAAAGGATGTGGAGATGGCGAAGGTGTTGAACTCAGTTTATTCTTCTCCTCAGTCTTCACAAGGGAATCGGGGGCTTCATTAACCAAAACTGCAGTGTTTATCCTCATGCATATCACAGGAAGCAGCCTCATAGGGTGAGTACTTGGAATGGTCAGGGGTGTGGGGAGTACTTGGAATGGTCAGGGGTGTAAAAGCGGGGTCCCCCAGGGTTCTGTGCTGGGACCAATCCTATTTAATTTGTTCATAAACGACCATGGGGTAAACAGTTAAATCTCTGTATTTGTGACGATACTAAGCTAAGCAGGGCAATAACTTCACTGCAGGATGTGGAAACCTTGCAAGTAGATCTGAACAAATGAATGGGGTGGGCAACTACATGGCAAATGAGGTTTAATGTAGAAACATTTAAATAATGCATTTGGGTGGCAAAAATATGAATGCAATCATTAAAATTAGAAGAAAATAGGTTTAATCTTGAACTGAGGGTTCTTTACTGTATGAGTGGCAAGGATGTGGAATTCCCTTCCACAGGCAGTGGTTTCAGCGGGGAGCATCAATAGTTTATATAGACAATGTAATACTAACATATACCGTAATCACACACATAGGTCAGACTTGATGGACTTGTGTCTTTTTTCAACCTCACCTACTATGCAACAAGAACCAATCTTAAAGTGAAAATAAACCTCTACAAAATAAATAAAAAATGGGCCTGGGAGCTTTTAGCTTTTAGCCATAGTGCACCACATAGTAGCACATTATGGCAGACTTATCTGGCAAGCAACACTCTTCTGCACTGCAATTCCAACATTCCAGTCTGTCAGGATGCTTCCATCTTCTCTAGTCTTCCTACTGGGTTCAGACTCATGGGTCACTTGATTGGCCATTACGCAATGACGTCACGCTACACCGTCGCGGCACAGAAGAAGTGCAGTAAATGTACGCCGAGTTGCACATGCCCAGCTCAGTGTACACAAATACTGAGAAGAATATATGACAGAAGGCGCCAATAGGATCTATTGTAAATCTGGGTACACACTAAAGGTTTTTTTTTTTTTAAACAAAGAGATCACTGTACTAACATAAGCGATGTTAGTGCAGTGATCTCCCCCACTGTGCTAGGGGGAACTGCCTCTCTGCCAGAACACACTGATCAATGCTTGCAGCCATTGGCTGTCAGTGCTGATCGGATGCCGGTTTTATAGCATGTTGCGTAGAACAGACAGCTGTATACAGAGACTAATGCCCTGTACACACGATAGGATTTTCCGATGGAAAATGTGTGATAGGACCCTGTTGTCGGAAATTCCGACCGTGTGTAGGCTCCGTCACACATTTTCCATAGGAATTTCCATCACACAAAATTTGAGATCTGGTTCTCAAATTTTCCGACAACAAAATCTGTTGTCGGAAATTCCGATCATGTGTACACAATTCCGACGCACAAAGTGCCATGCATGCTCGGAATCATGCAAAAGAGCAGCACTGGCTATTGAACTTAATTTTTCTCGGCTCGTCGTACGTGTTGTACGTCACCGCGTTCTTGACGTTCGGAATTTCCGACCAACTTTGTGTGACCGTGTGTATGCAAGACAAGTTTGAGCCAACATCCGTCGGAAAAAATCCCATGGATTTTGTTGTTGGAAAATCCTATCGTGTGTACAGGGCATAAGAGTCAGACGGTTCCTTCTGAACTGGCCATTTTTAGACGGTTTACAGCCCATGTGTACCCACACATAAACAATGTTATGTAGAAGAAAGAAAGTGGTCCTGTATCATCTGTCATGCGACAATAAAGATTTCTGTCCAGCAAACTTCTCGTTCCAGTGTGCGGCCACTTTTGTCTACATACTTCAGTAACGGTGGTGAGCCGGGACGAGCACCTGGAGAGACATTGCACCTCGTTGGCCTAAAAGGAGTGTGCTTTGTGTTGTGAACTTTGCACAAACAATGTTATCTGCTTTCCCTGTTCTCCTCTGTGATCTACAAAACAACTCCCCTCTATATAATGGAGATGAGGAACAGAGAAGGTGTTTGTAGTCCAAATCAGGACCACTCTTCAATGCAATACAGTGAGTGGGACAGAATAGGTTGCTGGCTGGATCACCAGATGAAAGTAAAGGAAAAAAGCCTGAAAAAAAAAAAATGCAGCCAACACATCTAAAGCCCCATACACACGGTCGGACAATCCGATGAAAATAAAGGAAAAAAAGCCTGAAAAGACGGGACTACGTAGAGGCTAGTAGCCAATAGCTTTGGTCTTGTAATGTGATCTGAGCATGCGTAGCACTTTGTCCGGTCGGACAACCGTACACACGATCGGACAGAATCCATGAAAAAGTCCGACCGTGTGTATGGGGCTTAAGGATTGGTAAGCTGCAATGTATGTGTACACTTTTGTACTTGGGTTTAAAAACACTTTAAACCACTTCGGGACTGCAGCCTTATTGCAAATATATCATGTATCAAAAGGGAAATGATGTATAACTGCACGTTATTTTTTTTTAAAACACCCCCTGTCCCCAGTCTGTGGGTTTCTTACAAAGCCATTTGTCAACATATCTTCTCTGCCCGGCCCACACACGTGTTTTGCAATTTCTATTTAATCCCATAGTGAGCTCTCGTATTCTGGAACTTTGTCTGGAGTATGAGCTCTTTGTAGGATTAAATACAGATTCCAGAGCACATGTGAAGGCCAAGAGACAAGTGGCTGCCGAGGAGACTGCATGCCCAAGATCTCGCTGGATTGGCGACAGATGATTAGAATACTGAGGTGGGGGGGGGGGGGGGGGGGGGGTCATGCGACAAGAGAAAAAACTGTAAGGAGTCCTTCACATGCGCAGCCAGGGGCAGTTAAACCAGACAATTAAGTCATGGCTTTACTGCCCCCTAATGGCCCGCCTGAACAGGGCCGCTGATAGAAACCATGGGGCCCCGTACAGCCCCACCCCTGGCCCCGCCCTTATACAGAGAGGCTAGGGTATACATAAAGGCTAAATTGTAGGCGTAGCCAATTTAAAAATATGCACTACACGGAGCTGTAAAATGGACATGGTTTAAATTAAACTTAAGTATTCGCCATGGCTTAAAGGGGTGTGGTTAGTCTAAGATGACTGTGTGTAGGACGCAGATGTTACTGTGCTGCGTTCAAAACTGCACTGTCCAATTTGTCACAGTCAAACAGTTCTACATGAAAAAGATGAAGATGCCATTTATGTCAGCTAAGCCCACTTTTAAAAAAAAAACATTTTTTCTAAACTTTTAATGAGAAGTTATATTATGTCTAAGGGGCGGTTGACACCATGCCTGCATCTGAATTGGGAAGGAATGTGCTGTGGATTCCTCTACAATTCAACCTGCATGCAAAATGCACTGCTTTTGCGACCTGCAGCAGGTGTCAATAAAAAGTTAATGACCCCTCAAACGCAGGTCGCAAACGTATTGCGTTTGCCCTGCACCTTTGGGCGGCACAGTGGTGTAGTGGTTAGCACTCTCACCTAGCAGTAAGAAGGGTCGCTGGTTTGAATCCCAACCAGGACACTACCTGCCTGGAGTTTGCATGTTCTCCCTGTGCCTGCGTGGGTTTCCTCCGGGTACTCAGGTTTCCTCCCACACTCCAAAGACATGCAGGTAGGTTAATTGGCTTCTGTCCAGAAATTGGCCCTAGTATTTGAATGGGGACCCTGGATTGTGGGCTCCTTGAGGGTAGGGACTGATGTGAGTGTGCAATGTACAGGGATAGGGACAATTGTAGACACTCACTCAGGTTGAACTGGATGGACTGGTGTCTTTATTCAACCTTACTATGTAACCTGTCAGCCCTGTGATTTGGTTGCAGTGCATGTAAAAAAGTAGTGCATACACTACTTTTGGTGCATTGCAATTTTAGCCCATTCAAAATGAATGAGCTTGAATTTGCACTGCACAGACCTGCATGTGAATTGCACAGGAACGCACAGTACGTTCCTGTGTGATTCAGCTCCAGACATGGTGTGATCCAGTGATCTAAAAATGTAAATCGAAGTAATAAAAAGTGGGGTTTGCTGACATTGATGGCTTCTCCTTTTTCATGTAGCACTTGTGAGAAATATGGCAGTGCAGTATAAAACCCAACTCATTGAGAGGGAGGAGCGGAGGAGTTGGAGAAAGCCTTTTTTTTCTTTCTTCTGCAATCTATTCAGATTGCTCGGGCCCCCCTGGGGCCCGGTACAGCAGGGCCAATTGTACTGGCTTATCAGCGGCCCTGCGCCTGAACACTGACAAGCGGCCACTCATGGCTGTACACACGCCGCAGACACAGCGGCCATTCAACATCTCTAGTTTGGCAGGCATTGCCACAGCCAAAGGCAACCCATGCAAGCCTCTGGGGCCACGGCAGAGCACCATTTACAGGGTTAAATCAGGTGGTGAGGAGGCAACACCTCAGCACTGCCTGAAGAGCAATCGGAACATGGACCACTCTTTAGAGGGACATAAGTGTGCTAAAATGCAGTTACATATTAAACAAAAAACATGGAGGCTTTTAAAATAATGCACCAATAGACTTTTTATTTTAATTTTAACACAGTACACATTATACAAAAGAGCACTTTGGGAGTCAAATGTTCAAATATTGGCTGATAAAAAGGTGGGAATGGACATTGACAGAGCTGTAGGTGAATGGGGAAGCGTAGCTCCCACTGCTGCACCCAGTAAGAAGGGTGAAGAGAATCCAGTCAGGGGTGTCCCACTGCATCAGAAAGCGCCCTCTTGAATCAGATCTGAGAAAGCAGCAGGCTCCATGTTTAGCAGCCATGTAAGTGAGCACTTAGTTCCTCCATTCACAGTGGTCGATTTCCAGGGAAGCTGAGCAACATTTAGTGCAACAAATTCTAACTCAACAATGTGAAAAATGGCCACGTACACAGGACAGAACCGGCTATCATTGTCACAAGACTGCCAAAGGGCGTCAGAATCAATATGATGTCTGAGGCCCTCTTCTGCCTGCTAGCAATGTGTCTCCTAAATGTACACTGAGACGTTCATGCGCAACTCAGTGTACATTCTTGATGAACATGCAAGGGATTTACATCATCCTGGGCTGGCCAAACAAGACAGCCAAAGATGCCAAACTTAGAACAAGACACATTGACAATGTCAGTGGAGGTGAGGGAAGTAGGTATAGCAGACTTTATTTCCATATTAAGGTCCAACCCTGGGCAAAACAAAAACCCTCTGGGCAAAAACAGATCTCCAAATTCCTTTTTGACATACTCAAAGCAACGGTCACATGGCGTTCAGGTCTCCAGCCTTCTCCCTTTCTCCAGCAGGGTCCTCTTTTGGGTGTCGACACCATGGCAGCACCAATAGCAGCAGGGTTCCTTGATTCGGAGGCACAGGGGCAGTGAGTTAACAAGTGAGGTGAAGTACCTGGTCCCTAGGGCAGGAAATTACCATCCCCATAGAGGAAACTACCAGAGAGAGTATACCACAGGATGGGCTATAAAGGAGTAAGTAAGGTCCAACATTTAGAATGACTTGTTGAAATTAGATTTTTTTGGCAAGGGTTAGGCTTTAAGTCTGTACAAAGAGCAAGGATGTTATGCAATGGGGGAGATTTAGGCCCCTTTCACACCGGGGCGTTTTTCATGCGGTGCGGCGCTAAAAATAGCGCCTGTTCACCGCATGAAAAAATCCGGCCCCTTTAACTCCAGTGTGAAAGCCGGCGGGCTTTCACACTGGAGCGGTGCGCTAGCAGGATGACAAAAAAAGTCCTGCTAGCAGCATCTTTGGAGCGGGATAGGAGCGGTGTGTTCACCGCTCCTATACCGCTCCTTCCCATTGATTACAATGGGAGACCGCGGTAAAACCGCGGCAATACCGCGGTTACCGCGGCAATACCGCGGTTACCGCGGCAATACCGCGGCTACGGCGGCGCTCTGCGCGGGGTGTTTAACCCTTTTTCGGCCGCTCGCGGGGGGTAAAACCGCACCGCGAGCGGCCGAAAACCGCGGTGAAAACGACGGTAAAGCAGCGCTAAATATAGCGCTGCTTTACCGTCACCGCGGCTCACCGCCCCAGTGTGAAAGGGGCCTGAAAAACAAAAAAAATGCAGCCAACACATCTAAGGATTGGTAAGCTGCAATGTATGTGTACACTTTAGTACTTGGGTTTAAAAACACTTTAAACCACTTCGGGACTGCAGCCTTATATATACATATATACATGTATACATATCTTCTCTGCCAGGCCCACACACGTGTTTTGCAATTTCTATTTAATCCCATAGTGAGCTCGTATTCTGGAACTTTGTCTGGAGTATGAGCTCTTTGTAGGATTAAATACAGATTCCAGAGCACATGTGAAGGCCAAGAGGGGAAGATACTGACAAGTGGCTGCCGAGGAGACTGCATGCCCAAGATCTCGCTGGATTGGCGACAGATGATTAGAATACTGAGGTGGGGGGGGGGGGGGTGTCATGCGACAAGAGAAAAAACTGTAAGGAGTCCTTGAAATGCGCAGCCAGGGGCAGTTAAACCAGACAATTAAGTCATGGCTTTACTGCCCCCTAATGGCCCGCCTGAACAGGGCCGCTGATAGAAACCATGGGGCCCCGTACAGCCCCACCCCTGGCCCCGCCCCTATACAGAGAGGCTAGGGTATACATAAAGGCTAAATTGTAGGCGTGGCTAATTTAAAAATATGCACTACACGGAGCTGGAAAATGGACAGGGTTTAAATTAAGCTTAAGTATTGGCCATGGCTTAAAGGGGTCTGGTTAGTCTAAAATGACTGTGTGTAGGACGCAGATGTTACTGTGCTGCGTTCAAAACTGCACTGTCCAATTTGTCACAGTCAAACAGTTCTACATGAAAAAGATGAAGAAGTCCACTTTTAAAAAAAAAAAAACATTTTTTCTAAACTTTTAATGAGAAGTTATATTATGTCTAAGGGGCGGTTGACACCATGCCTGCATCTGAATTGGGAAGGAATGTGCTGTGGATTCCTCTACAATTCAACCTGCATGCAAAATGCACTGCTTTTGCGATCTGCAGCAGGTGTCAATAAAAAGTTAATGACCCCTCAAACGCAGGTCGCAAACGTATTGTGTTTGCCCTGCACATTTGGGCGGCACAGTGGTGTAGTGGTTAGCACTCTCACCTAGCAGTAAGAAGGGTCGCTGGTTCGAATCCCAACCAGGACACTACCTGCCTGGAGTTTGCATGTTCTCCCTGTGCCTGCGCAGGTTTCCTCCGGGTACTCCGGTTTCCTCCCACACTCCAAAGACATGCAGGTAGGTCAATTGGCTTCTGTCCAGAAATTGGCCCTAGTATATGAATGGGGACCTTGGATTGTGGGCTCCTTGAGGGTAGGGACTGATGTGAGTGTGCAATGTACAGGGATAGGGACAATTGTAGACACTCACTCAGGTTGAACTGGGTGGACTGGTGTCTTTATTCAACCTTACTATGCAACTATGTAACCTGTTAGCCCTGGATCACCATGTGATTTGGTTGCAGTGCATGTAAAAAAGTAGTGCATACACTACTTTTGTTGCATTGCAATTTTAGCCCATTCAAAATTAATGAGCTTGAAATTGCACTGCACAGACCTGCATGTGAATTGCACAGGAACGCACAGTACGTTCCTGTGTGATTCAGCTCCAGACATGGTGTGATTCAGTGATCTAAAAATGTAAATAGAAGTAATAAAAAGTGGGGTTTGCTGACATTGATGGCTTCTCCTTTTTCATGCAGCACTTGTGAGAAATATGGCAGTGCAGTATAAAACCCAACTCATTGAGAGCAGCTAAACAGCTGCTGAGGGAGGAGCAGAGGAGTTGGAGAAAGACTTTTTTTTTCTTTCTTCTGCAATCTATTCAGATTGCTCGGGCCCCCCTGGGGCCCAGTACAGCAGGGCCAGTTGTACTGGCTTATCAGCAGACCTGCGCCTGAACACTGACAAGGCTGTACACACGCCGCAGACACAGCGGCCATTCAACATCTCTAGTTCGGCAGGCATTGCCACGGCCAAAGGCAACCCATGCAAGCCTCTGGGGCCACGGCAGAGCACCATTTACAGGGTTAAATCAGGTGGTGAGGAGGCAACACCTCAGCACTGCCTGAAGAGCAATCAGAACATGGACCACTCTTTAGAGGGACATACCGTATATACTCGAGTATAGGCTGACCCGAATATAAGCCGAGGCACCTAATTTTACCACAAACAACTGGGAAAACTTATTGACTCGAGTATAAGCCTAGGGTGAGAAATGCGCAGCTACTGTAAGTGGAAAAGAGGGTCAACGATGCCCATTTGCAGCCTCACTGTGCCCATGCAGGTGGACACAGTTGACCGATTTGGGGCCCTGTATCTCAGGGTCACTTAGTGCTAGGAACCCCATCTTTAGATATGTTGTAGTGCTAATTCCACTGGGTTGGAATACAACATTTGGGGTTCCTAGCTCCAAGTGTCCCCGAGATATGGGGCCCCAAATTCGGGTCAGAAAATCTCAAGCACTTTTCTGCAGCAGAGAATTACATTTTCTGAACCGACCTTGGGGCCCTGTATCTCGGGGCCACTTAGTGCTAGGAACCCCATCTTTGGATATGTTGTAGTGCTAGTTTAACTGGGGTTGAATGCCAAATTTGGGGTTCCCAGCTCCAAGTGTCCCCGAGATATGGGGCCCCAAATTCGGGTCAGAAAATGTCAAGCACTATTCTGCAGCAGAGAATGACATTTTCTGAACCGACTTTGGGGCCCTGTATCGCGGGGCCACTTAGTGCTAGGAACCCCATCTTTGGATATGTTGTAGTGCTAGATCAACTGGGTTTGAATGCCAAATTTGGGGTTCCTAGCTCCAAGTGTCCCCGAGATATGGGGCCCCAAATTCGGGTCAGAAAATGTCAAGCACTTTTC
The DNA here is from genome assembly GCA_028564925.1 of Lithobates sylvaticus. NCBI lineage: Eukaryota > Metazoa > Chordata > Amphibia > Anura > Ranidae > Lithobates > Lithobates sylvaticus. The sequence goes on from CM053027.1 coordinate 398,547,399, forward strand.
TGCAGCAGAGAATGACATTTTCCGAACCGACTTTGGGGCCCCGTATCTCGGGGCCACTTAGTGCTAGGAACCCCATATTTGGGCTATGTTATAGTGCTAGGTCCACTGGGTTGGCACACCAAATTTGGGACTCCTAGACCCAAGTGGCCCCCCGAGATACCGGGCCCCAAATTCGGGTCGGAAATTTTTTTTTTTGCTGCAGAAAAGTGCTTGACTCGAGTATAAGCCGAGGGGGGCACTTTCAGCACAAAAAAATGTGCTGAAAAACTCGGCTTATACTCGAGTATATACGGTAAGTGTGATAAAATGCAGTTACATATTAAACAAAAAACATGGAGGCTTTTAAAATAATGCACCAATAGACTTTTTTTTTTAAATTTTAACACGGTACACATTATACAAAAGAGCACTTTGGGAGTCAAATGTTCAAATATTGGCTGATAAAAAGGTGGGAATGGACATTCACCGAGCTGTAGGCGAATGGGGAAAAGTAGCTCCCACTGCTGCACCCAGTAAGAAGGGTGAAGAGATGAGGAAGTAGAAAAAGATGTTGGAGGGAATCCAGTCAGGGGTGTCCTACTGCATCAGAAAGTGCCCTCTTGAATCAGATCTGAGAAAGCAGCAGGCTCCATGTTTAGCAACCATGTAAGTGAGCACTTAGTTCCTCCATGCACAGTGGTCGATTTCCAGGGAAGCTGAGCAACATTTAGTGCAACAAATTCTAACTCAACAATGTGAAAAATGGCCCCGTACACAGGACAGAACCGGCTATCATTGTCACAAGACTCCCAAAGGGCGTCAGAATCAATATGATGTCTGTGTGTCTGAGGCCCTCTTCTGCCTGCTAGCAATGTGTCTCCTAAATGTACACTGAGACGTTCATGCGCAACTCAGTGTACATTCCTGATGAACATGCAAGGGATTTACATCATCCTGGGCTGGCCAAACAAGAGAGCCAAAGATGCCAAACTTAGAACAAGACAAATTGACAATGTCAGTGGAGGTGAGGGAAGTAGGTATAGCAGACTTTATTTCCAAATTAAGGTCCAACCCTGGGCAAAACAAAAACCCTCTGGGCAAACACAGATCTCCAAATTCCTTTTTGACATACTCGAAGCAACGGTCACATGGCGTTCGGGTCTCCAGCCTTCTCCCTTTCTCCAGCAGGGTCCTCTTTTGGCAGCACACCATGGCAGCACCAATAGCAGCAGGGTTCCTTGATTCGGAGGCACAGGGGCAGTGAGGTGAAGTACCTGGTCCCTAGGGCAGGAAGTTACCATCCCCATAGAGGAAACTACCAGAGAGAGTATACCACAGGATGGGCTATAAAGGAGTAAGTAAGGTCCAACATTTAGAATGACTTGTTGAAATTAGATTTTTTTGGCAAGGGTTAGGCTTTAAGTCTGTACAAAGAGCAAGGATGTTATGCAATGAGGGAGATTTACTGAAACTGGAGCACGCAGAATCTGTTACAGCTGGGCGTGGTAGCCGATCAGCTTCTAACTTCAGCTTGTACAATTAAGCTGTGACAATAAAACCTGGACGCTGATTGGTTTCTATGCAGAGCTGCAACAGATTTTGCACTCTCCAATTTTAGTAAATAATCCCCATAGTGTGTAACCCATAGTAATGAAGACAAACCAGTGAAAGATGAATTCCTAGCTTGTTAAATATGAAAAAAAAAGTTGATATTGAGATATGATTGTGCTTGACAGATGTCATGCTTATGAGGCATTTAGAAAGCAGCAGGGGAAAGGATAGACAGGTATTTCATTGCTGAAAGGCTGCTTTAAGCAACATCAGAGGAAGCCAAAAGCCACATGTGGCCTTCACATAAGTGGCTCAGATTCAGATAATGAACCATTAGCACTGCAATGAAAAAATATTCTAAAGGGGGAATAATTATGTCAGTAAGCATTACAAGGACTGTCATTAACATTCACTTACAGTAATCATTGCACAAGTATAGAAAACAATAGTCTGCTTGACAATTCTCATAAAAAAAAACTTACTCTTTTTGCAAGCTTGCAACCACGCTGTGCACATAATCAAGGTCTGTCTGGGGAAATAAAATATACAGTACCAATAAATCAAATAGGTTGGTAATCTTCAATAATGTACTAAAACTGTTATTAACAAAAAATAAGTGCATACTGTGTAACAGGCATCTTCTCTAAAAGCTTTTTGTCTACTAAAAAGTAATGGGTCCACTTTTACTCTTTCCTACCCATTTCATGTAGTTCTATAGATTCCCACGTAACCTTATTTCATGAAAAAGTGTATGAAACCCCTAACAATGAACTTCACTTTTTGCTCCCTTTTTTTCTGGTAAAGCCTAAAGCCTCGTACACACGATTGGATTGTTGGCCAACAAAGTGTCAGACTTTTGTCCGAAGGGCGTGTGCCAGGAACTTGTCTTGCATACAAACGGTACACAGTTGTTTGCCAACAAACGGGGAATTTCAGCTCTTGAGTGCCACCCTTTGGGCACCTTCTGCTAATGTCGTGTTTGGTGAGCATTGATTCTGAGCATGCGTGTCTGTACTTTCAACTTTTGTGTGACAGACTTGTGTACAGACGAGAGGAAAATCTGACAACAGGCCGTTATCCTCCGAAAATTTACTAGCCTGCCATCCAACATTTGTTGGCGGAAAGTTGGACAACAATTGTCTGATGGAGCGTACCAATGGTCGGATTTTAGGCCAACAGTCTGTCATCACACAAGTCCCTTCAGAAAATCCGATCATGTGTACGAGGCTTTAGTTTACCAAAAAACAAAAACAAAGGACACAAGGGACATTACTTACAATCAATGCCATGTGTCCCTTGTGCTGCTGTCTTCTCCTCCTCCATATTCCATTCATACACTTTAAATATACAATTAAAAGATTTGCTATACATGTTCAATAAGCACCGAAAATACATGCTGATCCTGCCATAAGTCTTGCTAGCCGATAACCTTCTGTGCAGAACTTTTATCGGTTACATTGTTCTGAAGAATACAGGACCCCTTCCATCTATGTTATAGACAAGATAACCTAGCTAACATATGTAGTATGTTTCATGGAAGGACAGTTTCCAAGAGTTTTATCGCCACCATTTGATATTATACTGGATGACACAAAATAAAAACTATGCCTAGGTCCTTCATAGATGCAGGCTGCATACCAGTAGAGAAGGTATATAAAACACTAAACCACCATGAAATGATAGAATACGATCAGTGCAAAAAATAATTTTAAACAGCTATCGGAATCCAGTACACAGAGCCTTTAATTACTGAGCATTTCAACTGTACAGTACTGAAATGCAGCCATACACCATGGTGGCTGCACTCCAAAGTAAGAATATATTATCCAGGTGTTAGTAGTGAACTCATTAATCACTACATTAAAGGGTTGCCAACTGTCAGCACATATACGAACAGTTTGTAAAATCTGTAATCTTTGCATCTGTCCATGAATGTTCATTACGCACATGCAGTCTTCAAAAGTTACGGATTCGTAATTGTACTGACAGTTGGCAACCCTAAAGGGTTGTATGGATTAGTAGAGTGACCCGTTCCTCATTTATAGATAAACAGCCTTATTCAACAAAGTGCTTGTTCCCTGTGACAACTCCTAAATGCAGTAACTAATAGCACCCAATGAGAATTCAATAAAAGATCTTCCAGGGTTTGGTGCCCTCAAGAGTAATGCCGCGTACACACGATCGGACTTTGACAGACTAGGTCCGACAGTCTTTCCGATGGACTTTGCAGCGGAGGTCCGCCAGACTTTCAAACAAACGGACTTGCCCACACACGATCACACCAAAAGTCAGACGGATTCGAACGTGATGACGTACGACCGGACTAGAATAAGGAAGTTCATAGCCAGTAGCCAATAGCTGCCCTAGCGTCGGTTTTCGTCCGGACTAGCACACAGACGACCAGATTTTTCGACCGGACTCGAGTCAGTCGGACAGATTTGAAACATGTTTTATTTCTAGGACTTTTGGGAAAGAAAAGTCCGCTGGAGCCCACACACAATCGAATTGTGTGACGGATTCCGGTCCGCCGGACCAAGTCCATTGAAAAGTCCGATCGTGTGTACGCGGCATTACTCATTATTGAGTATGGCTCTTTACTTTGCTTCAAACTAAATCTGTTGGGAATTTTTCAATCTTTTAAAGGTAAAAATCCAGCCTAAGAGAAAAAAACTGCTTGTCTATACATTTATTAGCCAGATAACTCTCCTCCCTGACTGCATGGAAAAAGCCTCATTAACAGTCATGCCCCTGCCCAATGTGAATGTGCTTAGACCACCAAGGTTCCCTCAGTGCACAGGGGAACGGCCTCAGTCCCTGGGAACTACAGACACTAGCGTCAGAGAGGCACACAGGGGATGTTTTTCTGGCTAACAAAGTTAATAGCGTTCATGTTGTACTGTCTGTTCTTTGGCAAGACTTTCATTTCTAACAGTGCACAATGGCTGACAAATCAAGTTTAAAGCATTCCAAACAAGCTATTTCTAGAGATTAATGAAAACAAAGTTGCAATTTGCAACATCTTCCCGAAAGAAGATAAAACCATACAAGAATAATCAGCATTTATTTCATTCTTGTGAAGGGTTTTAGGGTTACTTTTGGTTCCTTCACCATAACCTTACAGGTCATCCTGTATTACCACTCTATAAACCTGGCTACAAAGAAAGAATGGTTTTACAGCTTTCTATATTGAGAACAAATTCTAGGCTGCAGAGGGCTAAAAGTAGGATTCGCATGGCACTGTCCACAATCCTTAACCACTTTACAACCGGCCCATAGCCGAATGACGGCTACAGGGCGGTTGCTTAACTCTGGGAGGGCGTCATATGACGTCCTCCCGGAATTCCCCTCTTGCACGCCCCCTGGGGCGCGCACTCTAGAACATCCGTGATCGCCGGGTCCAGAGGACCCGGCGGATCACGGTAAACGGTAAACGGCCGCTCATCGCGGCCGTTTACCACGTGATCGCTCCGTCAAATGACGGAGCGATCACATGTAAGCAAACCGGCGTCATTTGATGACGCCGGTTCCTCTCCCCTCCTCTCTCTGTACCGATCGGTACAGTGTGAGAGGAGAGGGGGAGGGATCGGTGGCAGCAGTGCTGTGGGCGGGATCTGTAGTGCCCACAGCCTGCTCTGCCACCACCGATCCATCCATCCATGCTCAGCCATCCCTCCTTACCCTGCAATACACAGCAATAGCCTGCAGTGTATTGCTGGGTATTGCAGTGTATGGAGGGATGGCTGAGCATGGATGGATGGATACCCAGCAGTAATCTGCCATTCCCTGCGATACTCTGCCATTACCCTGCCATTACCCTGCCATTACCCTGCCATTACCCTGCCATTACCCTGCCATTACCCTGCCATTACCCTGCCATTACCCTGCCATTACTCTGCCATACCCTGCCATACCCTGCCCATACCCTGCGATATTCTGCGATACCCTGCAATGCTCGCTACGATCAAAGCCAGGATCGTTTTTTTATTTTATTTCAGGCTTTCCAGCCTAGAGGTGAGATGTGGGGTCTTATTGACCCCATATCTCACTGTAAAGAGGACCTGTCATGCCATATTCCTATTACAAGGGATGTTTACATTCCTTGTAATAGGAATAAAAGTGATCAAAAAAATTTTTTTGGGGGGAAAAAAAGTGTCAAAGTAAAATAAATAAAGTAAAATGAACAATAAAAAAAATTTCAAAAATTTAAAGCGCCCCTGTCCCCGTGCGCTCGCATGCAGAAGCGAACGCATACGCAAGTCCCGCCCACATATGAAAACGGTGTTCAAACCACACATGTGAGGTATCGCTGCGAACGTTGGAGCGAGAACAATAATTTTGGCCCTAGACCTCCTTTGTAACTCAAAACATGTAACCAGTAAAAAATTTTAAAGCGCCGCCTATGGGGATTTTTAAGTAGCGAAGTTTGGCGCCATTCCACGAGTGCGTGCAATTTTGAAGGGTGACATGTTAGGTATCTATTTACTCGGCGTAACTTCATCTTTCACATTATGCAAAAACATTGGGCTATATTTACAGTTTTGGTTTTTGTAAAGCACAAAACTTTTTTTTCCCAAAAAAAACGCGTTCGAAAAATTGCTGCGCAAGTACCGTGCTAGATAAAAAGTTGCAACGACCGCCATTGTATTCTCTAGGGTCTTTTCTAAAAAAACATATATAATGTTTTGGGGTTCTATGTAATTTTCTAGCAAATAAATGATGATTTTTACATGTAGGAGAGAAATGTCAGAATTGGCCTGGGTGCTCCAGAATGCCTGATGGTGCTCCCTGCATGTTGGGCCTCTGTATGTGGCCACACTGTGTAAAAGTCTCACACATGTGGTATCGCCGTACTCAGGAGTAATAGCAGAATGTGTTTTGGGGTGTAATTTGTGCTATGCATATGCTGTGTGTGAGAAATAACCTGCTAATATGACAATTTTGTGAAAAAAAAAAGAAGAAAAAAAATCTTGATTTTGCAAAGAATTGTGGGAAAAAATTACAACTTAAAAAAAAAACTCACCATGCCTCTTTCCAAATACCTTGGAATGTCTTCTTTCCAAAAAGGGGTCATTTGGGGGGTATTTGTACTTTTATGGCATGTTATGGACTCAAGAAATAAGATAGGCCGTCAGTACTTCAGGTGTGATCAATTTTCAGATATTGGCACCATAGCTTGTGGACTCTAAAACTTTCACAAAGACCAAATAATATACCCCAATTTGTACTTATTTTTACCAAGGATATGTAGCAGTATAAATTTTGGCAAAATTTATCAAGAAAAATTACAAAATTTGCTAAATTTTATAACAGAAACGAAGAAAAATTTTTTTTTTTACCGAATTTTCAGTCTTTTTTCTTTTATAGCGCAAAAAAAATAAAAAACCCAACGGTGATTAAATACCACCAAAAGAAAGCTCTATTTGTGTGAAAAAAAGGACAAAAATTTCATATGGGTACAGTGTTGTATGACTGAGTAATTGTCATTCAAAATGTGAGAGCACCGAAAGCTGAAAATTGGTCTGGTTATTAAGGGTGTTTAAGTGCCCAGTGGTCAAGTGGTTAAAGTGTATGTGAGTTCTAAAAATTAAGCCCTCTATTTGCTCCCTTTTGATTTGTTTACTATACCATTGGAAGCATTTTGTTGCAACCATATAAGTGCAAAAAAAAAAAAAAACCTCTGCACATTTCCTCAATTATCTTAAAGAGCTCTTCCAGTTCTTATCTTGGACTACAGAATAATAAGCCTTTATGTTTAAGAGATCTGAGAGTGGGTATGGTTGAGTAGTTTAGTAAAAGACACTGGACAGGGCTGACACCACCCAGTCCACAAAAATGCTGTGCGTTGTCAGTCCATAACAGGAGTTAAAGTGGTTGTTAAGCCACTATCTCATCTTTCCATCATCCCCTCTGTCAGATAAAAAGCTGCATCCTAGTGCCTGTGCTTTAAAAAAAAAAAAAAAAAAAAAAAAAAAACAGTTTTAACAGTGTCTTCCAGTGATAAGATGACTCCAGGCTCTCAACTCTCCCGTCTGATATCTCCAGTGGGCGGGGCTGAGATTCCCCTGCTGACGTCAGCCAGGGAGGAGGGGAGGAGAGGAGCTGAGGGCCAGGAGTCATGTAATCACTAGGAGACACTTTTAAAACAGGTAGAAATAGTTTTTTTTTTTTTTTATAAAGCACAGGCACTAGGACACAGCTTTTTAAATCGGACAGAGGGGATTATATACAGATCAGTTAGTTTTGAAGCAGTGGGGAGAGGAGCAGATCAGCGCTAGTAAGAGATGACAGGCAGGGAGGGGGGGGAGGACAGAGGGAGACAGAGGAGAGATGCAGATAGCACTATGCTGACAACGGTGTCAGGGCTCAGCAGCCCTGATATATATCGTGGTTAGCATAAAGAGGGGAGAGTAGAAACTGGCAGGATCAGCCAGGTATTTCAGGTGATACAGGGGGCCAAAATACACAGCACAAGCACTGTGCTGTATAACATGCTTTAAAAGAACAGGAACTTGATTTTATTTTTTTGGGTTAAAAAACGCTTTAAGAGCCAAATGCATTACACTTTAAAAGAGAAGTATGGACTTAAAAAAAATTATACTCACCTAGGTGGATGCAGTTTTGACCCAATGCTGAATCGGTCCCTTGCCGGCCCTGCAGTGAGAACTGAGTGATCAAACACTGCTAATTGCTCAGTTCTCCCCTTCCGCTCTGAGTAGAAAGCCGTGACTGTCAGTCAGTGGCTCTCTGCTATGCCCCTCCAGCTCTCACTGAAGCGCAGGGCTGTGCAGGGGGTGGAAGGGACTGGCTCAAGTTCTCAGCGGCTTTAGGAGAGGCTGAGCCAGGTGCTGGTCCAGGCACCTGGGTGGAGCCCGACCATATGGTCAGGATCTCTTCAGAGCCTGGACCGACTGCGTGATGTCAGCCGACAGCAGACTTTAGCCCGCTGTCGGCTGAAAATGGGTCACAGGAGTGCAGAACTAACTGTACTTCTGCGACCTACAGGAGAAGTATAGCCAAAATAGCTTTGGCTATACTTCTCCTTCAAATGAGACATACATTATTCTTTGGATTTGTGATGAAAATATGAATGTTGCCACCATTCGGAAACTCTCTCTCTGAGAAATGCCATGCAGCTATCTCTAGGGTACATGTACAGTTTATAGACAGGACATGGTTGCAAACAGACTGCAGTTGATCATCACCATCCAGAAGCAACACAGGATAAATTAAAGAGGTGAAAAATATTTTTTTCTTTTTTTTTAAAAAAAAGGTTTATGATACACAGAATTTTGCAAAGCAAATCTCTTTAACTTTATCAAAAAATAAAACTTTGCAATGTGTTGACCAGCGGTGGTGTGTGCTGCAATGTGTAACAATGCATACATGCTGTATTTTCACGCTCCACACGCCACTATTGTGTGAATGGGGCGCGTAGAGAACAATTTTATACTATATGCTCTTGTGTTGAGCTGGCAGATCAACACAGCTCAATGCCCCTCACGTGAACAGGCCTTAAGGGTTTGCATCTAAATGCTAATTCTACTATTACTGCTACTTAACCAAGCATGAATGTAATAATTTCTAAACTATTTCAGAGAGTTCTGAAACAAGATTATGTAGCGACATATGCATCTTTTAAAACGCACCTTTTAGCTTCTGTTAAACAGACATTAAACAACAAGATCTTACCTCTCCAATGAAGACTATTATAACACAGTCAAGTTTTTCCTCTGGAGACAATTTATCAATCAGGGAATGTAGCGTCTCAGTCAAGTAAGACTTAACTTCCCTCTTTACAGTAGGGATGCCCATTACTATCGACACTAAAGCAAAACAAAAAAATAGCTAACATCAAACAGGTATAGAAAACATGCATTAACAAAGCTATGTATTCATTTGTGAATCATTCCATTTATTATTTTTTAAATAACAAGTCAAATTCAGGTTAAAAAGTTATCAGCTTTTGGTATGCCCTAAACAGCAGCAAACGCACCGGGAGAGGGACTAGGAGCCAATCAGGTATACTGCATGCAAATATCCTGCATGACAGCAAGAGAACAGAGAGGTGAGCTCATCAGATTCCTGTTGCTCTTTCACTGTCCATTCTGCAGGCTGTGGGTGGGCTCTATTCCTTTTTTTTTTTTGTTGTTAAAAGGTTTTTATTCGCCAAATGTACATACATTTGGCGAATAAAAATCTTTTAACAAAAAAAAAAAAAAAAAAAAAATAGGAATACAGCCCACCCACAGCCTGCAGACTGGACAGTGAAAGAGCAACAGGAATCTGTATCCTGTTTTTTTTATTGCCATTTGTTTTCGACAGTCTGGTGTATATCCAGCCAAATAGCATTTGTATATATAATAAAGATCATTCATCTCTATGGCTTATTTCAATTGTACATTCAGCCCCCCCCCCCCCCCCGGTTTTTTTTTTTTTAAACAGAGTACATTAGAAAAAGTATGTGCTCCTATGAGTAAGAGACATACTGACCATATAGTACAACAAAACACAGAGGGGAAACGCCCTCATGAACTTTTGTGCCGTGCGCTGCCGCCCGTCCCCCATCCAGATCTCGCTTTTACCATTCCAAGTATGTGTGCATCCTCCTTATTTACATGTCAGATTGTACAGTTTCCTCGGATTTAATCCATTTTCCCCACACTTTATTGAATTTTTTGGGACATCCCCTGGACTCGTATGTCATTTTATACATGGTGACTTTGGCATTAACCAAGCCTTTCCATGCGTTCAGTGTAAAATGATCCCTTCTAATCCAATTAAGAGCAATTAGCTTTCGGACATAGTAGAACAATAGTCTTAATAATATTCTTGTATTATTACTCCTAACCTCATCTTCTATGACTCCCAGTAGTCCTAAGACCCCTTTCACACTGTGCCGCCTAGGGCGTCAACGGTAAAGCGGTGCTATTTTTTTTTTTGCGCTATTCGGCCACTAGCGGGGCGGTTTTAACCCCCCTCCGCTAGTGGCCAAAAAGGGGTTGAATCCGCCCGCAAAGCGCCGCCGCAGCACCGTTTTGCCGGCGGTATAGCAGCGCTTCCCACAGTAAACATGTAAGGTATCCTTTTATTAAAAGTCAGCAGCTACAGTATTTATACCTGCTGATGTTTAATTTTTTTCTCTCTAGGTTGAAGATCCTCCTTAACACTCGCTTCCACAGGCTCCTTTCTTCCGTGTGACCGGTCCCCTGAAGCAGCTTCTCTTCACTGCTCTGGCAGTTGCACCCTCAGGTACAATGCAGTACCAGCAGTTCTACATTGTAAGTGAGGAAGCCCAGGGCCTGAAGCATCAAAAGAGAGATGAAAGTACTGGCTGCAGGGGGGGGGGGGGGGGGGTGAGCAAGATATACAGTAAGTAACAGTTTTTTTTTTTTAATTTCTCCCATAGACAACAAAAAAGATTTAACCCTTGAAGTTGAGGTGGGACCTCAGTGCAAGTGTGGTTTTTATATTTTCCCGGAGTTGCGCTTTAAAGCGGAAGTAAACACATCGATTTAACAGTTTAAAAAAAAAAGCATGCCGGGAATGCTAACTGCACATTGCTGTGCTCTCAACCAAACAGTCAAACCATCCAATGGCTGGTGTCATAACAGATCACATGTGCAGCACTGTGGCAGTTGAAGATTAAACAGAGCAAAGATGGCAGCTTCCTTGGGCTGAAAACGATAGGGGGGTTTACTTCCACTTTAAGTAAACCAAAACATGAACCAACTCTCCTACATGGGTTAAAGGGTAATATCTTTTCTATACATTTTAAATTCATTGTTGAGGGTGCCAGTAAGATGAGCACCATCATTTCTAAGCCTACCATTCACAATTACTGTATATACTCTCAACTGTTTCAAAAGTGAAAAAGCACTGTAAAATAACTAATTATGGAAAATATGACATAACAGATTTGAATGTAACAAGATTCAATCCATCATGTTCCCCTTTATGGCAGGCTTGTAACTCACAGATGGATAGAGCTAGAAATGAGTTGTACATTTTATTTGGAAGTACCTACCTCCTGTTCTTCCAAGGCCAACCTGCACAGCAGGCTGAAGGCTTCCTTCATGGTTTAATAAATGAGGCATATGGTAGTAAATATTTGGCACTTGTAGTGATTTTCTATTAGTTAAATCTTTGAACAGTTTCTGAGCTTCATCTGAAATGAGAGAAAAAAAATAATTTTATTTTGTATTTAAATTTGTATTATTAAAAAAATGGATGTTGCTATTGCCAACCTTTGTTTGAAAATGCTGGCTGCCTGACAATCAAAACTAATTTTCAGAAAATGAAGTAAGATCCCCTGATGTGCAATTATTGCAACTCCATGGAAGTCCCTGGAACAGAAGGACAGCCAGGCGGTAAGCAATTTCAGATGATAGGTGAGTCAAAGCATTCTTGTATATTTCCATTAGCACATTTCCCTTAATGTAAATAGTGGCAATGTTACCGGAAGTTCAAAATATGGCAGTAAGTATAAGTCATGATTCATATATTAGAAGACTTGTATGTTTTCTCAGGAGGAACAAATAGACTAGATATAATGAGATTCAACTTAGATCACTTATGTATGGCCACACCTAGGCCTCAAATAGCAGGAGGATCAGGCTTTGGGTGGCTCCCAACTCTAAAATTAATCTCAGATAACACTAGTATATATTCTATAGTACTTGTTCTGCAGTGAGAGCAGCCAAGAAAAACAGTGTAAATTGTAAGCGGCATTCTTTCCACCAGCCACCAATATAAAAGGGTAATTTCTTACACTGGCCACCGATGTAAGAGGGCATTCCCCACACCAGTCACCGCTGTAAGGGTACAGTCGAACAGGCATTTTGGGATGATGCGAATCCCAGTGGCAGGAATTCACCGATTTCTGCTGCTAGGTTTAACCGCTGCAAGTGGCTAGCTGTGGCCACCAAGCGCATACAATGCAATGACAGGCTGTCAGTGGTTGCAGCTATTCGTTGCTTTTTGCACAGCCAGGGGTAACTGGTCATGATCGCAGCTACATGCACACAAAGTGCGTTCACTGCAGGCAATCGCTGGCTCTGCAAACTGTCAATAATGGCTACAGCAGCCAAAAGCCAGTCATTACAGTGTAGGGGCTCGACGGCCACAGCTACCAGCTCAAAGCTGATTTGTACTGTAGCAATACACTCATGTGAATGTGCCTTAAGTTAGCATTTTTTACACAGCCACCAATCTAAGAGGGCATTCCTCACACCAGCTACCAATGTAAGAGAATTCTTCCCACCAGCCACCAACGTAAGAGAGAGGTGGCCAAGATATACTTGCTTAACTGCAGTTGAGAAAGTCAGGTCACCATTCTGGAAAATGCTTTTCCAACATATATTTTGCTAATATATATTTTTTGTGTATGAGGTTCATTACAGCGGGGACCTCAATAACAAAATAAGAAAAAAATATGACAAGTGTTCTAAACCTTCCCCATTCTATCCAAAAAGTAAAACACATGTAGCTGGAACTTTGAAAAACTAACATTTAATTAATTTGTGTGATACCAGTGTGCATCTTCTGAACGCCTTTTATTTGTAGCAATAGCCAAAACATAAAAAAAGGTTAAAGAATGCATTTAACAGTCTACAGTACAGGTGTCAAACACAAGGCCCTCGGGCCTAATCCGGCCCTCCCGGCCATTTCATGTGGCCCTCGCACCTCTCCTGCAGCTGCAGGAGAGCTCCAGCCGTCCTCTGGTCCTCCTCCAGACCCCTACTTTCTGCTTTCAAGCAATGCATCCAGCTTCTTCCCAGCAGCAGCATAAGGAAAGGGGGTGCACTGTGATGTAAGGGAGAGTGATGGACTCAACTTCTGATGGTGGGTGGCTCTTGACATCTCATGTAAGGGGATGCGCTGGACATCTAATCTTACAGTTACAACTGGCCCTTTTGAGGGCAATCATAATGCTTATGCGGCCCATGATGAAATTGAGTTTGACACCCCTGGTCTACAGGGAGCCTATCCTATATGTCACACAGGGGCGGATCCAGGGGGGGGGGGGGGGCAACGGGACAATTGCCCCCTCCGAGAAATCCTGTGATTGGCAGGCCAGTCAGAGGATGAGTGAGCGGACGGGAGCGCTAGTGTGCGGCGGGCCAGTTAATGAGCGGGCGGAGCCGGCGGACCAGTCAGCGGGGTTAGCGTTAGCCAGGTGAGACCGTGAGAGAGAGCCTCATCGGTGGGTAGGTCGGCGGGTGAGTGAGGGGGGGGGGGTCACCAGGTGAGTGTGCGGGCGTGCACTCCGTGCAGGGCAGACATCGAGTGAGGGGGCGGGCCAGTCAGTGAGCCGGCGGGCGGAGAGCAGAGAGATGACATCATCTCTCACCGCCCGCCCTGCATCACTGCAGTTCCGTCCTCACTGTACAGCTGCGGGGAGCAGAGAGATTACATCATCTCTCTGCTGCCTGCCTTCACTTGACAATCTGCACCTTAGCAGGCCAATGGCATTAAGCAACATGTGGCAGCATGGCAGGTGATGTGACAGTCAGCAACATGTGGTAGCCGTGGCAAGTGTAATCCGGAACATGTGGCAGGTGACGTGGCAAGTGTAATCCGCAACGTGTGGCAGGTAACGTGGCAAGTGTAATCCGCAACGTGTGGCAGGTGACGTGGCAAGTGACAATCAGGAACATGTGGTAGGTGACGTGGCAAGTGACAATCAGCAACATGTGGCAGGCGACGTGGCAAGTGTAATCCGCAACGTGTGGCAGGTGACGTGGCAAGTGTAATCCGCAACATGTGGCAGGTGACGTGGCAAGTGACAATCAGGAACATGTGGTAGGTGACGTGGCAAGTGACAATCAGCAACATGTGGCAGGTGACGTGGCAAGTGTAATCCGCAATGTGTGGCAGGTGACTTGGCAAGTGACAATCAGGAACATGTGGTAGGTGACGTGGCAAGTGTAATCCACATTGTGTGGCAGGTGACGTGGCAAGTGACAATCAGGAACATGTGGTAGGTGACGTGGCAAGTGTAATCCGCATTGTGTGGCAGGTGACGTGGCAAGTGACAATCAGGAACATGTGGTAGGTGACGTGGCAAGTGACAATCAGCAACATGTGGCAAGTGTAATCCGCAATGTGTGGCAGGTGACGTGGCAAGAGACAAGCTGCATCAGAAGGCAGGTCGACTTTAAAAGTGACACACTTTTTTTTGGCAGTGCCCCTCCCGAGACTAGACTCTGGATCCGCCCCTGATGTCACATACAAAATCAGTGGCCTGTGCAGAGACATGCAGTCTCCAGACAGCATACTCTGCAGGCACATAGCAGCCCCATTCTCTTTATCATCTCCAAACATCCGTCTTCCCCCTTAATATACACAATAAAAATGTAAAACACTGAAAAGGAACACGAGACTGCACTGTACACTGGAAAGTAATGTATTTGCTATATAAAAATAAGTATGTCTCTAACACACATTTTGTTTAAAAGGATGTATGCTCTCTCCATCATTTATTTAGATTGCCCTTAAAGCGGTTCTTCCGCCTTTGTACAAAAAAATGTAAAGTCAGCAGCTACAAATACTGTAGCTGCTGAATTTTTAAAAAAAGGACACTTACCTGTCCAGGGATCCTGCGCTGTGCTCACCTGAACCACTTCTTCACTGGTTTTTGGGACCCCAACACCGATAGGTTTACTGTTGGCAGCCGGCTGTGACTCTTTGCAGCTTCACAGTCAGCTGCCCACTGCGCATCCGCGAGCCGCGACTGTGCTTTGTGAATACTCCCACTTTCTCAGATCCGTGACGTGTCACAGGGAGTTGCAGGCAGGGGGAGAACTTCCAGTGGATCGTCACGATGATACAACCAAAAGGGGAAAGGGGGTACCTGTCAAAACCAGGTACCTGCTTCCCCTCCCCCCAAAAGTGCTAAAATTAAAAGAGCTAGGATAGGGGAAGGGTATACAGTGGAACTGTCCCATTAGGGTGAAGTTCTGCTTTAAGCTAATCAGATCTTATCAATACATGCTAATGTTGAAGAAAAATAAATATTATTTTGTTGTTTACGTTGCAATTGTATATGTACATGGAAGTGGCCATGTTTGTTTACCACACACACACTTTTCTGCTCCCTGCTTTGCCGTTCTACTCAATAGTTGTACTTTACTGCTTTTTACAGTGGAAGTCAATTAGTTGGACAACCCGTTGAAAATATTGCTCTGCCTATGTGTTCCATTACCATAGCTCAACAGTTGGTAAAGGATAGGTTCACCTTTTGAAAATGTTTCATCCGTATTTAGAGTGTACCATCTAACATGTTCCAGCAAATCCCCCTCAACTCGTGAGCCCCCCTTCCCTATGACAGTGGGCACGGGTTCCTCCTCTCTGCAGCCACTATCACATTTAAAATTAGTGTGGCTGAGCAGGGCTTTGCCCACACAGCTACATCGTTTATTTACAGACAGGGTTGGTGCAAGGATTTTTGACACCCTTGGCGAAACCTCATTTTGCTGCCCCCGACTCCACCCCCTTTGCTCTGCCCATGTATACGGTGGAGGTGGCGGGAGGTTATTGCGGTGCCTCTCCACCTATTTCTTCAGCCGTGGTCTGCAGGCCCGCAGCTGTGCCTCTGGACCTGGCCTGAAGACAAATGGTGGCGGCACCGGCTCGCTTCCTCACGCCAGCCATGGTCCGCAGGTATATAGACAGGTTAGGGTAGTATACAGACAGGCAGGGGTAGCAAATGGATAGGCTATTTTTGGTACAAAGCATGTTAATAGTTATTTACAAAAGAAATATATTTTTTTGCATACATTTCATTTTTTTTCATAATGCATCAGTAATTTAAAGTTCTTACTGATTTAAAATAAAACAGATATACCCTAAACCACATATTTTTAACAGCAAATCCTTAAATATAATAATGTATATATGTGCTTTATAATATTTTTTGTTTTTCAACAAATAAATTAAAATAGAAACACGGAACAGGAGATGACACTGTTGAATGGTGCTTATACAGGTTGAAATGAATGGGTAGTAGTAAAATAAGAGCATGTCCTGGTAAATTAAGAGTTAACTCCCTGTGCACACAATAAACATTCCTCTCTCACTTCCAGATCTGTCTGACAGGGAACTCAAGATATAAGACAGCTACTACTGTATTACGTTTGTTTTGGTTTACACGTGTTAAACTGAATGCTCACTGTGATTGGCTCTCAAATTAATCATTCAATGAGGAAGGCTTCTGACTGGCTCCCCAGGAGCTCAACTTTCTATAGACACCAGGTCTTACAGCCCGGAAGTGAGCAGGGGGTGATAAGAAACTGCAGGATGTACAGCAGAGGCCCTGTGTTCAGAGGAGGGAGTTTTATGGAAATCTGAAGACACGAAAGATAAGCAAATGGTTAAAGGCCAACACCACTTTTAATTTTTTATTTATTTTTTATATTTAAAATCAATAAATAAATAAAACAAAGGACAGTATTCAAATTTGGTAGGTTTAAAAAGCCGTGATAAGTGTGCACTGTTCACTGATACACACCTCATAATCCACCTGGCATCATCAACTGAGAATCGTTATGTGGACTGCTAACTGGGACTATGGTGGGCTGGCCTTGATTATATTAATGCAAAAATACCACCATTTGCTGTATTTCCATCCTCGTCTGTGAAAAATAAAACATTTAAAAAAATAAAAATATTAAGTTAGGATAAAATACTGTCAAGATCAGGGGTCAGGCTCGAGGACCAGTTGCTATATCAGTAGTACCACCGACCAGCAGGATAGGTACACAGGCAGTCACCCTGGTGGAGGACACAGGCTCACCTGAGGTGCAGAGTCTAAGTACTAACCGATGATCACCAGAGCTGCTGATCTTGGAGATGGATTTTCCTGCGTGTTAGTACCAGGTCGCGGTCCCCATGACTGCCCCACCAGGAGGTGAGCAAGTTAGGGTCCAGAAGAGGATAAGCAGGCAAGTATCAAACAGAAGCGTAGTCAGTAAAACAAGCCAAAAGGTCAGTAACGAGTAGTTGCAGGTTGCAATCAGGCAGAAGTGTATTCGAGGAGCAAGCCAAAGGTTGATAATGAGTGGTAGCAAAATATGGACGGCAGCAGTGAAGACAAGAGCGAGATACTGGCTGAAGAGAGCACAATAATCTGGCAAACAGGAAGTGCAAAGACATGGCTTAAATCAGGAAGTTCATGGGAGGAGCAAAGAGTAAAGGGTTCAGCAGAAGTCAAGGCACAAGGTAGAGTTGTCCAATGGATCAGACAGGGGACTGTCCAGCATCTCATTTAGCTCAGCGATAAGAGTCATTGCCAGACACAGCAGAGGTCCCAGGTTAAAGTCCAGGCCCTCGCAAATACTTACCATAAAGCGTATACCAGAACTCTCCAGGAAACAGAAAATGCCCTTCTCACTTAAAGTAAATAAACAGGCTTTATACCCTTTAAAGCTACCAAAATGATTATATGTTGCTTTTTCACAGCATTAAAGTGGTTGTAAACCCTTACAAACCACTTTGGCCTACAGGTAAGCCTAGATTAAGGCTTACCTGTAGGTCCAATAAATATATCTCCTAAACCTACATGGTTTAGGAGATATTTAGAAAAAAAGAGGCATCGTTGTCTATTATGCCTTTGCCTTGCAGGTTCCGTTTTTTTTTTTTTTTTTTTTTGGGAGGAGGCTTTACTTCCTCTTTAAATAGACCCATAATAATGCTTGAATTAAAAATAATTATTTTAGCTTTCATATTAATAACCCTAAAGCATTTCGGATTTGGTTTTCCTTTTGGATCAAAACACTTCACAATAAACTACAGCCAAGCTTAAAGCGGAGTTCCACCCTAAAGTAGAACTTCAGCTCATCGGATTCCTCCCCCCCTCCGGTGACACAATTGGCACCTTTCAAGGGGGAGGGGGGTGCAGATACCTGTATAATACAGGTATCTGCACCCACTTCCGGGACGCATTATCCGAGCTGCCCCGCCTCTATCCAAGAATGCCCCGTTGTGTCTTGGGAAACACAGTTCCCAGGACACAACAGGGACCAATAGAGGCGCGCAGCGCGACTCGCTCATGCGCAGTAGGGAACCGGGCAGTGAAGACGTTGCGTCTTCACTTCCTGATTCCCTGACAGAGGATGGCGGCGGGGCAGCGAGAGACGAGCGATCGCTCGTCATCTTCTGCCGACACCGCTGGAACCTGGAACAGGTAAGTGTCCATTTATTAAAAGTCAGCAGCTGCAGTATTTGTAGCTGCTGACTTTTAAAAAAAAAATTTCAGGTGGCGCTCCGCTTTTAGGATTATTATTTATACCAACAAAACAGTGTATATCCATAGAGCTACAAGGCAGTGTTTTTCTGTCCTTCATTATTACTTGCCAAAATAATAAAATCCATGGCCAAAATTCTGGGAGCATCCAACCTTAGAGGAGGCTTTAAAAGTAACAGAATAGAACGGTGTCATTATTTGAAGATGGCGTGTTGATTTATCTAGCTTATCCCTTACAATCCCTTGGAAATACCTAATGTATTATTCAAGATTTGATGTGTACTCAAGTTTCAAAGTCAACTGAACAAAATATCTCCCATTTCTGCTGGAGATGGAATTCCTAAACTACTTTCCATTGACAATTGATTCTGAACCTAAAAAATTGGGCATCACAAGCCAGCACCAATTATTCCCATGTCTCGAATAAAAAAATGTGTATATTTGTAGCCAAAACTTTAAGTTTTGGATAGCATGTGAACAGATGAGAGCCCCTATTAAATAGTTTTGCTATCTGTGTCCCTGCTAGATAGAATTACCTTTTCTATTTGTCCCATTGACCACTGTCACAGAGACAGAAGGTGATGACACTTTTAAAATTTTAGAGTTGTTACCAGAACAAGAGGTAAGGCTAAATGTTCTAATGTGGACGCCTGTTCAAGTGGCAGTTGTCTATGAGGATAATTTTCTTCACTTTGTAGAGATTTCCTCTCACTCCCTAATGTATCTTTGGGACACAGACAGCAAAAAAAAAAAAAAAAATTGATGGGATTTAACCCTACTGTAGTCAAAACTAAAAAAAAAAAATGTTGAGCTATGTATACACAATGGTAGGATTGTTATTCTACCCAAAAACATTTTCCTATGAGGATGTGGATAACAAACAGAGGTTTTGTAGTATACAAAAATGAATAATAATCACGTGAATATCCCTCTTACTTGTCAAAGTGATACAAAAATTTTAGAAGATAACTTGTGTCCAAACAGTCCGCCTTGGGAAATCCTACTTCAGCCGAGTTCCTATAACATTCCAGGAGGGACAAATATGTATGGAATGTGGCGTTAAATAAATGCACTAGTTTTTTTTAATGCTACTAATTCTGAATCCTCTATTATTTTCTTGTGGGTATAAGTGGCATCCCACTTTGGTCAATTTAGAAAATAACAGACTCATTACAGGTCATGTGGTTTACTCATTGAATGTATGAAAGTTCAGTTTATGTCTTTAATCCCCTGAATCCCTGTCGTAAAGCAGAAAGAATAATCTGGTTTAATACAGTGTGGCAGTGCTGTGCCCCGTCACAGTGTAAAAAGAGTTTATGACCCAGGATTCTCATCTATGCCGGTTAACGGGCTCCCGAGGGCTTGTGTCATTCAGAAGAAACTATTTTTGCAGTTTCCTCATTGGTTGGTAAAACCGGGTCTGGGACCTGGAGCAGAGGTTTTGTAAAGATTTGGGAGTGATGAAATCTCGAATCCAGGGTCCTTGTTTTGTGAACAACTGGCACATTGATTGTGCAGGTGTGTGCTGGGATTTTTGTAGAGACCTGACCATGGTTCTGGGCTCCACCCCAGCAGAGTAGGTCTCTGCCCAGGAGTAAGGAGGGCTCCCCTTAAGAGAGACAGGTGGGAGACAGAGCATCAAGGGGCTGCAAGTTGTGTGCAGAGTTCACAAGAAGATTGTCTGGAGGACACAGACAAAAGGTCCTGAAGGGTAAGGCCAGAGTAGCAGTACTGCCATGTGTAAGCCAGAAGGCTGAATATGTATTTCATTTGCAAGAGACAGAGAAATGCTCAGCGGCGAGGTAAAGTCAAAAATTGTGATTTCGGGAACTCTCTTTTAATAACATAGGGCAAGAAAAGCGAGTGATTGTGTCCTTAAAGCGTAGTTCCACCTTAAAAAAAAAAAAAAAAAAAAAGGCAGCAGCTACAAATATTGCAGCTGCTGACTTTTAAAATAAGGACACTTACCTGTCCAGGGCACCCACAATGTCCTCACCCGAAGCCGACCCAACCCTCGGCTCCGGGAGGAGGCTCTGGCATCGCTGGTAAGGGAATCAGGAAGTGAAGCCTTGCGGCTTCACAGCCTGGTTCCCTACTGCGAATGTGCAAGTCGCGCTGCGCGTTCTGAGTGGTCCCTGCTGTCTACTGGGACCTGTGTATCTCCCAGAAGACATGGCATTGATCGTTCGCCGGTAGTGGGAGGTATCTGCTCCCCCCTGAAAGGTGCCAAATGTGACACCGGAGTGGGGGAGGAATCCGGACAGCAGAAGTTCTATTTTTGGGTGGAACTCCGCTTTATGCTAGTTCCCACAATAGGTACATTGATAAGTATGACCCAATCTAGTCAAAAGTTTAGCACTAGCACGGATACCTTTTACCACTCAGGCCACAGATTATAACCCAAAGGCATTACATACTGTAGATCAGATATGTTAAACTCAAACGACACAGTGAGGTTGATTTACTAAAGACAAATAGACATGCACTTTGCAAATGCAGTTGCACTCATTTTCCACTGAGCTTAGAAAATGTGATAAAGCTCCTCTGATTTATATCATCCAATTGTGTGCAAGAAAAATTCTATTTTTCCATTTACCTTGCACCTGACTGGATATTCTTTTACAAAGTGAAGTAAAATGAGTGCAACTGCACTTGCAGTCTATTTGTCTTAAAGGGGCTGTAAAGGCAGAAGTTTTTTTTTATCTTAATGCATTCTATGCAATAAACTCGGAAAAAAACAAAAAACCTGGAAGACAAAAAGGCATAATGAGCTAGTCTGCATCGCACAATGAGCTAGTCTGCTAGTCTGCAACACTTACCGGTACCTTAGAAAGAAGCTCTCTCAGCGGCGCCCACATACTGCTGAGACGGCTGACATTTTCCCTGGAGTTTCTTCCGGGTTCACCGGTGCTGTGATTGGCCAGAGCCGCGATTATGTCGTTCCTGCGCATGCACGCAGAAACCGCCACTCATGGCATATGGCTTCATAGAAACAGCATGGGCAGCAATGACTTTGGGGTATATAGTAAATATCTCCTAAACGGTGCAAGTTTAAAAGATATTTACAGTACCTACAGGTAAGCCTTACTATAGACTTACCTGTAGGTACAATTGAAAAGGAAGACTTACTTCATCTTTAAGATAAAAACCTTCTGCCCCCCCCAGCACTTACCTGAGCCCCATCTCGATCCAGCGGTGTTGCATGTTTATCTTGGCTGCCCGGGACTCCCTTCCTCATTGGCTGAGACAGCAGTGCAGCGCCATTGGCTCCTGCTGCTGTCAAAGCCAGTCAGCCAATGAGGAGAGAAAGAGAGCAGGGCCAGGGCCACAGTTCCATTTCTGAATGGACACAGGGAGCTGCGGCTCAACTCGGGTGCCCCCATAGAAAGCTGCTTGCTGTGGGGGCACTCAACAGGAAAGAGGGGCCAGGAGCATCGAAGAAGGACCCAAGAAGAAGAAGAAGAAGAAGATCTGGGCTGCTCTGTGCAAAACCATTCCAAAGAGCAGGTAAGTAGAACATGTTTATTTTTAAAGTGGTTGTTAAGCCACTTGTACAAAATGCTCCTATCCACTCTGTATTATAAACAATACGTTTCCCTGTGTCTGCGTTATATCATAAATATGCTTATCTGTACTGATAACACAGCGTCTTCCTGTGATCAGTTGCCTCCTCTCTCCTGTCCTCTGCCTAGCTGACAGTTCTATTGGGCGGGCCAGAGCACTGCAGCTGACGTCAGCTGGGGAGGAGAAGAGAGAAAAGAGAGAGAGCCAAGGTGTCACATGATCGCAGGAAGACAATGTGTTATCAGTACAGATAAGCATATTTATGATATATCACAGACACAGGGGAACTTCTTGTTCTAATACAGAGGGGATGGGGGCGTTTAATGTTAACTATGAGAGCAGCAGGAGTGGTGGGCGGGCGCTGACACAAGCAGACACTCAGAGAGGGAAGGGGGAGAGGACACAGGAGACAGAGAGCAGGGCTGCGTAGGACGGAGGCATGTACTGACTCCAGTGTCAGAGCTCAGCAGCCCTGATATATTGGAGTCAGCGAACAGGGGGAGGGTAGAAACTGCAGGATCAGACAGGTATTACAGGCGATACAGGGGGTCAAATGACACAGCACAAGCACTGTGATGTATAACTTGCTTTAAGGAAACAGGATCTTTACTTTACTATCACTTTAAGTAAATCCACCCCAGTGAGTCAAAAAGAACGAATCTTCAGCTGCAAAATTATGTAAGAGTTGTACTATGCATATCAACTGGAGAACAGCTGGGTCATCATTCAATTTAAAGAAAAGCTTCATCTTCAAAAAAATAATAAATAAATAACAATCAGTCCACCTTCCCTAGCCTCTAACCTGATCATAGATGAAACCCTCATCACTACAGTGCTTACTTTCCTCTATGTAGAGTTTACAGCCTTGGAGCAGAAATCTTCTGTGCTGCCTGTGCCTACCTAGAAACTTCCTATTGGCTAAAATGGCTCCATAATTCTAGAACCTTTACTTTTAGAGGGTATCTGCACAAACATTGGGATATTAGATTTGGGGGCAAGGAAGGGTGGGCTGTTTTTTTATTCTGATAAAAAGGTAAAGATGTCCTGTAAATACTAAAACTATCGAGGTACACAAGGAAGTAGCAATCAAGCACCATGTGGCCCAAAAAAACAATTTGACATTTGTTATGTAGATTCATTTTTTTTTACCATATTTGCCTGGGTTTTGTTGGCTTGCTCTAAGTTTCGCTAAAAGTACAAAAATATTAGTAGAGTCATGTGTTTCTACATACCATGGATGTAATGTGTTTTTAGAAGACCGATGTGGGAACATCGCACTCTATACCACTTCATAGCAGGGACTAATGAGAGGAGGTCATTAAGGACAGTGCAGGATCATTACTTCACAGTGACAGATGTCTACTGAAGGGCTCCAGACATTACATAGAGAATTCTCTAAGCACTGTCTATCCAAAACTCTGTTAGGATTTTTTTAAAGATAAACACTACTTTACAAAAATGATTTAAGTGCACTTGTAATCCTGGCCAATGGACAATAAACAAATTACATTTTAAAATTTTAGGGCCTGTGGTGTTAGAAAACAGCCGCTGGTGTGCACTGCATTGAGAGCAATGCTGATGCACTTAAAACAATGCATTGCACCTTAACTTTTTTTGTTCAAACTTCATTGAAATGTTTTGACGCAATGTAGTGTACTGCATTCTAACATATGGCAGTGAAAAAAGTACTGCATGCTCTACATTTTTTCAGTGTCCACCACTGCAGTGTATTGTAACAAGGCAAATTGCCTTTTCTATGCATTGAATGGGCCCTTAAAGTATTACTAAACACAGGACCCTGCATTCACTATATCTGGTCTCCCACAGTACACAGAACATGGAAATGCAATTTTAGCAAATATAAACTGCTAAATACTCAGCAGTGAAAAGCAGTCTTGAGACTTCTATCAGTGTCTGGTTAAAGCTTGTAGTAGGGTGGGGCGTAGCTGAGCAGTGAATGAGCATTCCCGCTACTCCGCTCCTGCTGCTGACATGGCATGACATATCAAATCCGATACCAAAGCCTGGGAAACAATGGTATGCAAGGAGGTTGCGGAGACTGAGGATAGATATATCACTAACCTACAGAGGATACAAAACAGGCCTGGTTGGAGGCACAATCCATGTCCAGGCAACTGGCTCTGCAGCTGGCTGAAAACAACGTTTTTTTCTACAGCAAACTCACTTCGAGGAAGGGGAGGCTACTGGGCACATGCACAGAGGTCATCCTCCCTTGTCTCGGCCATCTGCGATGATCAGGGTGCCCTCCAGTCCCACACCTTTGACATTGTTAGGATCTTTAGATCATTCTACGCTGATCTATACACTTCTAAAGTACAGCCTTCTGACATGGAGGTTGGGGGATTTCTAGATGGCTGTGTGCTGCCTCGCTTGTCGGCGTTGGATGCTGCATTGCTCAATGCCCCATTAACGGAGGAGGAACTCACGTTAGCTCTAGCACAATCTCATAATAATAAATCTCCGGGGGCGGACGGCTTTCCATCCAAGGTCTACAAGCGCTATGCAGGCACATTGCTACCCATACTACTGAAGGTCTATAATGGAGGCATTTCAGACTGGAGCTTTGCCCACTTCTATGAATGAGGCGACAATTGTGCTATTAAAACCAGGAAAAGACGCTACATTACCTGATTCATACCGACCTATTTCCTTGCTCACAGCCGATGTCAAACTATTGGTCCGGGTGTTGGCGACCAGACTGGCTCAGGTGATGCATAAATCAGTACACAAGGACCAATCTGAATGTATCCCCACTAGATCCACGGCCCAGAATCTTCAGAGACTTTTCCAAAACGTAAAATTACCTGTGGATAACCCTGGTAACCGAACCATTTTTTCACTAGATGCAGCCAAGGCCTTTCGACAGTGTCGAATGGCCTTACCTGTGGAAGGTGTTGGAACATATGGGCCTGTGTACTTACAAGTACTGATAAATATAAAAAAATAAGACAGACCCCCAAAAATATATCAAAAAAAACATTTTTTTTCCTCAGTTTAGGCCGATACGTATTCTTCTACATATTTTTGGTAAAAAAAAACAAAAATCGCAATAAGCGATTATTGATCGGTTTGCGCAGAAGTTATAGCGTTTACAAGATAGGGGATAGTTTTATAGCATTTTTATTAATAATTTTTTTTTTATTATTAATGGCGGAGATCTGCGATTTTTTTTGTGACTGCGACATTATGGCGGACACATCGGACATTTTTGACACATTTTTGGGACCATTGTCATTTTTACAGCAATTAATGCATTTAAATGCATTGATTTCTGTATAAATGACACTGGCAGTTTAGGAGTTAACCACAAGGTGGCCGTGTAGGGGTTAAGTAGGCCTAGGGGTGTTTTTTTTACTGTGGGGGGGCGTGGCTGTCAGCTAGTGAATGCTGATCTCTGCTCCAATCACAGGGAGCAGAGATCGGCGTCACTAGTTGCTAGGCAGAACGGGGAGATGCTGTTTATCTCGGCATCTCCCCGTTTAGCCGCTCCGTGAGACGATCGCGGGAGTCCCCGCGGCGATCGAGTCCGCGGGGACCGCGGCCGGACTCACGGGGGTCCCGACCGGCGCGGGAGCGCGCCGCTCCCGGCGCGCTCCCGATGGCACGGACAGGCTAAAGGAGGGACGTATATATACGCCCTCCTGCCTGTACGTGCCATTCTGTCGACGTATATCGTCGTGCGCCGGTCGGCAAGTGGTTAATAAATTCTACAGGTTGCATGTTTTGAGTTACAGAGGAGGTCTAGGGTTAGAATTAGAATAGAGTTAGAATTTCTCTTGCTCTACCAATTGCGGCAATACCTCACACGAGCAGTTTTCCCAATAGGAATTGATTCCGTCGGAAATATTTAGAACATGTTCTATTTCTAGGTCCGTCAGAATTTTCGAAAAAAAAGAAGTGCGATGAGGCACACACACAATCAGAATATCCAATGAAGGTTCCATCAGACTTTTTCTGCCAGAAAGTCCGACCGTGTGTCGCATTTAAGGGGGTACCTTGCTTTTATAGTACAATGTTTCTGTGACCGGAAGTGAACGGAAAGCTCTCCAATGGGAGAAAGGCAAAAAACCCGACAGGGGTCTTAATTTCCAATTGGCTTGTTAAACCTTGTTGTTCCCCACCACCCTATCATTCCAATCACTTCAGTGTCAAATGTCAGAGCCAATGCTGTCCACTGAAATTCTTGCATTTGAAATCTCGATAATAAGAGCAAGGCTTAGTGCCAGGAGGGGGTAATGTTTAATCTTGACTTTGGCAGAAGTTATGTCCCCATGCAGAGCCTGGGCCTTGGATTCAAGGGACCTCCACAGGGATTTATAACTACTTAAAACGTTTTTTTTTCCCTTTTTTGGAGCGGTTTCACAACCATCTGCTTCAATATAGTTCGAAAAGAATTTGTACATTTTCCAGGAGTAGGTCATAAATACTTAGCAAAAACAGAGTTTCTGGCCCAAGATCTCGGCATGCTCCTGTGCCCACAAACTCTTCACATACTTCAGGTTGTTCCACGAAAAAATAATAATAAGTTCTGTCCGAAAATCTACTCCCGTGAAGAGAAGCATGTGCTTCTTATTTTACTGCCATCTCAGAAATGCTGAACCAGGAGGCTGCCATAGATGGAGGTTGTGCTTTTGGAACATATCATTTCTGTCAAGAACTACAGTTTTACTTATAAAAACAGAAGCCTGAAAGGAATCTTTTATTCGGCTTACGTCAATAGACGGCCTCATTGGAAATTCTGCAATGTTTGCATTTCCAGTATGAGAAGACACACTTTTAGAGAAACGTGTTTACAGTAGGATGCAGCAAGCTTAACTATGCTGCTCGAAAGAGTATCGCACACACACAAATCCCACAGCTGGCCTTGTTCAACACCAGCTGGAATAAAGGCAGCCATTCTGCTCTCTCCCACACAAGCAAAACGGAGGAAAAAGTTCCGATAAGCAGTTTAAAAATACCGTTCTAAGGTAGAAAAGGCAGAACGGCGGCATATTTCATGAACTGCTTCAGTTCAAGTTCTAATTTTCAGCATTTATTTCTTAGAATTTTTTTATTAACAAAATGACCTTAAATAAACCATGCACAGAAAAAATTATTATAATATTATAGTAGCACGCAGTATACTGTATAGCAGGTATATGCAATTAGTGGACATCCAGCTGTTGCAAAACTACAAGTCCCATCATGCCTCTGCCTCTGGGTGTCATGCTTGGGGCTGTCAAAGTCTTGCTATGCCTCATGGGATTTGTAGTTCTGCAACAGCTGGAGGTCCGCTAATTGCATATCCCTGCTGTATAGTGTCGTCTGTGTGTGTGTATTGTAACCTGGAGGACAGGTAGCAGGTACAAAGCTCCCTGGGATGAGCTGTTTATTTAGGCACAGATACCAAATCCACTTGAGGTAGTGAAAACAGTGCTGGGTTTATTTGATTTAAATACAAGTCCATACACAGGTGCTGCACAGAACAGAAATAACAAAACAAAAGTCCTAGCCGTGTCTCGGCTCTAACTATACCATACACTGGCCCTCACTACCAGGCTGAGCAAGCCTACCGCTTGTCAGTTTCTGTATAGAGTTTTAAAGCGTTTTACCAACCTTTAGCTCCTCACAAACCATCAATGTCTGTGTGTCCCAGAGCAAAGGCTGTCTGCTCAGGTGAGCTTAAATTAGCCTGGGGAAGAGGACTAAGATCCGAACTGGATCATATATCAGAGACCTCTCAATGTGTATGAGAGGAGCCTGGGAGACGTATAAATCCCGAACAAGACTTCTCCTGGCTCTCTCTGTGACGCTCTGCTACAGTATACATATATTATTGAAGTGTTAATATTTTATAAATTGACAAAATGGAAAGTAAAACAAACAGAAGAGAAATCCAAATCAATATTTGGTGTGACCACTCTTTGCCTTCAAAACAGCATCAGTTCTTCTAGGTATACTTGAAGTTTTTGAAGGAACTCAACAGGTAGGTAGTTCTAAAGATCTTGGAGAACAAATCACAGGTACTCTGTGGATGTAGGCGGCTTCAGATCTTTCGGTCTTTTCATGTAATCACAGACAGACTCAATGAAGTTGAGATCAGGGCTCTGTGGGGGGCCAAACCATCACTTTCAGGACTCTTGTTCTTCTTTACACTGAAGATATAGTGCCTTGAAAAAAGTATTCCTACCCCTTTGCAATTTTCCACATTTTATTATGTTACAACCAAAAGCGTAAATGTATTTTATTGTGATTTTTATGTGATAGACCAGGGATATGCAATTAGCGGACCTCCAGCTGTTGCAAAACTACAAGTCCCATCATGTTTCTGCCTCTGGGTGTCATGCTTGTGGCTGTCAGAGACTTGCTATGCCTCATGGGACTTGTAGTTCTGCAACAGCTGGAGGGCCGCCCATTGCATATCCCTGTGACAGACCAACACAATGGGGGTTATTTACTAAAGGAAACTCCACTTTGCACTGCAAGTGCACTTGAAAGTAAAGTCGCTGTAGATCCGAGGGGGACATGCAAGGAAAATAAAAAAACAGCATTTCCCCCTCGATTGGATGAAATGCCCCTCGATTGGATGATAATACTGCTCGATTGGAGGATAAAATCAGCAGAGCTTCCCCTCATTTCAGATCTACCCCTTAGATTTAGAGCGACAACAATTCCAAATGCACTTGCAGTGCAAAGTGGATTTGCCTTTCGTAAATAACCCCCAAAGTGGCACATAATGGAAGGAAAATAAATGTTTTTCATTTTTTTTTTTTTACAAATAAATATGTAGAAAAATGTGGCGCGCATTTGTATTTAGCCCCCAAGGCAATACTTTGTAGAAGTAGAAAAAACAAAAGCCCAAAGGCCGAAGCTGCACTAGAAATAATGTGTGAATAGCGAAATTAATTATTGAAATAAAGCTGCCAGCACCTAAATGTCCAGTATCAAACGCCAAAACCATAAATAAAAAAACACAAAAGATGCAGCGCTAAAATGACATGTGAAATCAAACCTTAAATTGAAAACAAGGTGAAATCAAAAGAAAAAACTAAGGCAGAGTCTCATTGAGAAACCAGCATAAAACAATGATAAAATTATCATGTGAAAAATAATCATGTGAACAATATTGAACAACGAAACAAGGTTAAACAAGTAAAGTATATAATGCGAGAAATATATAAAGAAAAAAAGTCCCATTAAATTTCCAGTCCATGGATTAGCAAGGAAATGACACCCATCCGTGAAAATGCAGGAAAAGAGGATTTTAAGGAATATCCTTTATGTGACCTCACACCCAAAGTGAATAAGGTAGTCTGCTTACCAGATGGCGATGACTGCTATTACAGCAGTCTCACCCAGCGCAGGGAAATCCATCTCCCCAAAACCCAAAAGGCACAGTACCGGAACAGAACCTATAAGCAGGTAATTCAAACAAAAATCTTCAATAGTGCAGTATGTAGTATGTACCTAAAAGTGGAACATCCTCTCACCCAATTCCTCCCCCCTCCGGTGCCACAATTGGCACTTTTCAGGGGGGAGGGGGGTGCACATACCTGTGTAACACAGGTATCTGCACCCACTTCCGGGAGTCACGCTCCTTCCTGCACCCCCCCCCCCCCACTGTCTCCTGGGAAACACACAGGTCCCAGGAGATAGCGGGGACCATTTAGGACGCGCAGCGTGACTCGCGAATGCGCAGTAGGAAACCGGGAAGTGAAGCCTTCCTGATTTCACTTCCTGATTCCCTCACCGAGAATGGCGGCAGCAGCAGCCGAGAGCCGAGCGATTGGTCGGCTTCGGCTGCCGATATCGCTGGACTCCAGGAAAGGTAAGTGTCCATTTATTAAAAGTCAGTAGCTGCAGTATCTGTAGCTGCTGGCTTTTACTATTTTTTTTTTTTTTTTTTTTTGGTGCACTTCCGCTTTAAGAATCAAAAAGAATGGCACTTACAATGTTGTAGTCAATCATAAGCGATAAGGTGTAGCATAAAAAACAGGTTGCGGTGTCTCCATCAGCTACGCTTCACTTCATAGCAAACGGACATAGGAAGTGAAGCGTAGCTGATGGAGACACCGCGACCTGTTTTTATGCTACACCTTATCGCTTATGATTGACTACAACATTGTAAGTGCCATTCTTTTTGGTTCTTAATAAATGACCTTTATCTACATACTGCACTATGGAAGCTTTTCCTTTTATGAAGTCATGAAGGATATTCCTTAAAATCCTCTTTTCCTGCATTTTCACGGATGGGTGTAATTTCCTTGCTAATCCATGGACTGGAAATTTAATGGGACTTTTTTTCTTTATTTATTTCACTTGTCAAATATGTCACACATTATATACATTACTTGTTTAACCTTGTTCAGCTGTTTAATATTGTTCAAATGATTATTTATCATTGTTTTATGCTGGTTTCTCAATGAGACTCTGCCTTAGTTTTTCTTTGATTTCACCTTGTTTTCAATTTAAGGTTTGATTTCACATGTCATTTTAGCTGCATCTTTTGTGTTTTTTATCAATACTTTGTAGAACCACCTTTCCCTGCAATTACAGCATTTTGCTTTTAGGACAAAAAGTTCAATTTTGGTCTCATCTGACCAGAGCCCCTTGTTCCACATTGTTTGCCGTGTCCCCCACATGGCTTCTCGCAAACTGCAAATGGGACTTCTTATGGTTTTTTTTCCAACAATGGCTTTCTTCTTGCCACTCTTCCATAAAGGCCAGATTTGTGGAGGGCACAACTAATAATTGTCCTGTGGACAGATTCTCCCACCTGAGCTGTGGATCTCTGCAGCTCCTCCAGAGTTACCATGGGCCTCTCTTGGCTGCTTCTCTGATGAATGCTCTCCTTGCCTGGCCTGTCAGTTTAGGTGGATGGCCACGTCTTGGTAGGTTTGCAGTTGTGCCATACTCCATTTTTGGACGATAGATTGAACAGTGCTTCGTGAGATGTTAAAAGTTTGGGATATTATTATATAACCTTACTCTGCTTCAAACATCTCCACAACTTTATCTCGGACCTGTCTGGTGCGTTCTCGATCTTAATGATGTGGTTTGTTCACTAACAAACCTCTGAGGGCTTTACAGAACAGCTGTATTTATACTGAGATTAAATTACACACAGGTGGACTCTATTTACTAATTAGGTGACTCTGAAGGCAATTGGTTCCACTAGATGTTAGTAAGGGGTATCAGAGTAAAGGGGGCTGAATACAAATGCATGCCACACTTTTCAGATATTTGTAAAAAGTTTTGAAAACCATTTATTGTTTTCCGTTCACTTCTCAATTATTTGCCACTTTGTGTTGGTCTATCACATAAAATTCCAAAAAAATACATTTACGTTTTTGATGCGACATGACAAAATGTGGAAAATTTCAAGGGCTATGAATACCTTTTCAAGGCACTGTAGTTCTTAATGACATTGGCTGTATGTGTGGGGTCGTTGTCCTGCTGTAAAATAAATTTTGGGGCCAATCATACGCCTCCCTGATGGTATGGCCTGATGAATAAATACCTGTATTTATTTCTCAGCATAGAAGATACCATTGATCCTAACCAAATCTCCTACTTCATTATGCAGAAATGCAGCCTTATGCCGCGTACACACGGTCGGAAAAAGCTCTGATGGTTTTCCCGTCAGGATTCCGACGGAAATTTTGCTCAAACTGTCTTGCCTACACACAGTCACACCAAATTCCGACGGTCAATAACACCACGGCATACAACACGTTCGACTGCACTAAAAAAAAGGGAAGTTTAATGCTTCTGAGCATGCGTCGGAATTTTGCACGTCGGAATTGCATACACACGATCCGAAAATCCGATAGAAAGGGTTTCCGCCGGAAAAATTAAGAACAGGTTCTCAATCCAAAGTCCGTCAGAAAATCTGACAGAAAAAGACTGATGGGCATACACACGGTCGGAAAATCCGATGAAAAGCTCCCATCGGACTGTCATCGGAAATTCCGACCATGTGTACGCAGCATCAGACATGCAAGGAACCTCCACCATACTTCATTGTTGCCTGCAGACACTCATTGTACCACTCTCTAGCCCTTCTGCAAACAAACTACCTCCTGCTACAGCCAAATAGTTCATATTTTGACTCATCATTCCAGAGCACCTGCTGCCATTTTTCTACACCCCAGTTCCTATGTAGCTTCTACAGTCCTCAATGTTGCCCATTTCTTTGCGTTTCTTCAAAAGTGCTTGAACAGCACAGTCTTGCCATGGTGTCTGTGACATAAAACTACCTCACAGTAGCAGAGTTTGGCTGTTCCACACCCAGTTTCAAGCCTCCTACACAGCTGCTTCTATTTCAGTTAAAGCGAAACATCACTCAAAAGGGCAAGTTCCGCTTCAAGTTCTCCTTCCCCCTTCCCCTGTCACACTTGGCAGGTCATTTTTTATTTTTTTTGGGGGGGGGGGGGGGGGGGTATTCCCCACAGTCTTCTGGGACATGTCACAAGTCCCAGAAGACTGCGGGACCATTCACAAAGCACAGCGCGGCTTGTGCATTCACAGTGGGCAGCCAGCTGGGAAGCCACAAACAGCACAGTCTGCTGCCCACAGTTAAGATGGCAGCGCCAGGAACCCGAAGGCTAGTGAAGAACTAGCCTGGGTGAGGATGGCACTGGATCCCTGGACAGGTAAGTGTCCTGTTATAAAAAGTGATAAGCTACAGAATTTGTAGCTGTTGACTTATTTTTTTTTTTCCAGAATGAAGAACCTGCTTGGTTAAATTGGTCAATCATACACCTGACTAATCTTAGAAAATCCCTGATTCTTTGCAAGTTTACAAAGTGTGCAAGTGTAATGCCCCGTACACACGAGGGGATTTTCCGTCGGAAAAATCTTGGATGGTTTTTACGACGGAATTCCGCTCAAGCTTGGCTTACATACACACGGTCACACATACAAAAGTTTGCTGAACTTTCGACCGCCAAGAACGCGGTGACGTACAACACTACGACGAGCCAAGAAAATGAAGTTCAATGCTTCCGAGCATGCGTCAAATGGTCTCCAAACATGCATAGGAATTTTGCGCGTCGGAATTGCTACAGGCGATCGGAATTTCCCGAAAAATTGAGAACCTGCTCTCAATCTTTTTCTGGCTGGAATTCGGCCAGCAAAAGGCCGATGGAGCCTACACACGGTCGCATTTTACGACCAAAAGCTCTCATCGGTCTTTTGCTGGCCGAATTTTCCGATCGTGTGTACGCAGCATTAGAATTGATGCTGTAGTCACAACAAATATTGATTTAAATTTAGATTTTTCCTCTGTTCGCTCACCTTGCATTTTGTACATTGATAAAAATAAACAATTACAATATATATTTTCAAAGGCATTTCTACTTCACAGCATTTCTTTACACCTGCCTAAAACTTTTGCACAGTAGTGAATATACAGTATATATAGAGATTTATAGATTGTATAGCTTGTAGCAGATGGTCTCATTCAGCTAGACTTGGTCTGTGATACTAAAGACCTTTCATTGCTCTTCTAAATAGCTTCCAGTCCAGGTGAATGTGACGGACTACTACTAGCCAATATCAGTATAATAGTCAAGTTCATTTCTAAACACAAATCCATACACTGTAATTGAACAAAGTCCTTTTGGCAGGGTGATATTTTCTTCAAAGTCAAGAACTCATTTATACTGCATAATTTATATGACACGATGACTGATGTCACCGCAAATCAGAAGTGTCAAACCCTCGTTTTCTATTTCAAGGTTTTCTGAGCATCGTATAGCCCATAACCTCAGGCTGTGCCTTTGCTTTAGCAATGTGCAGCAGAAATAGAAAAATTTAAAAATTTAAATAAAATCTCTTATTTATATATATATTTATATATATTTATATATATATATATATAGCCAACTATGGTCCCAAAAACAACATTTTGAGTTATGCCTTGCTTCAGTTTAAACAAAAACAAAGAAAATATATAATGTTTCTAAAAAAAAGGTACATGATGCTACAGTACACAGGAACACACAAGTAATTCATGTTGACATGCAATCATGTTGTGTGCACCCACTTACTGCTCCTTACATCAAACGGTAAAGAACATGGGACATTTTTAAGCCTGGAAAAACATCATAAATTACACTGGTGTGAAAAGGAAACAATTGCTTTTAGATGGCTCTGTGGCATATAGAATTAGGTTAACAAAACAAGTAGAATATCTACAGGCATGCATTTGTGTATTATAAACCGAGTTCATCATGAACATACTTATCCAACAGCAGTTTTAGGAACTTGCCAAGATAAATAGCACACTATAGCCAACATTTGCTGCCAAACTCAATAATATCTCTAGCATGGCTGTTTTAATACATTAACTAGCCATGTTTACCTTTTTACCTATCTGCAGCCAAAATTTGGGGGTCTCTGGACCCAAAGGGTCCCGAAATAACATTGCTGCAGATGGACACAGTTGACCGACTTTGGGGCCCCATATCTCGGGGTCACTTGGTGATAGGAACCCCAAATTTGGTGTGCAAAACACAATAGAACTAGCACTACAACATATCCAAGCTGGGGTTTCGATACGGGGCCCCAAAGTCGATTTGGAAAATGTCATTCTCTGCAGCAGAAAAAAGCTTGACTCCAGTATAAGCTGAGGGGGGCATTTTCAGCACAAAAAAAAATGTGCTCAAAAACTCGGCTTATACTCGAGTATATACGGTAAGTATTTGAGCTCCAATCAAAACATGACTTAGTACTTGGTGGAGAAACCCTTGTTGGCAAGCACAGAATTTATCTGCTGCTAAACGTACTCCAAGAGACAATATATGAATGAATGAATGAATGAATGATTTGTATAGCGCTGCAACTGCGAACTGAATCGCCTCGAGGCGCTTGTATATACGTTCAGGTCTTCGATCACAGAATAAACCAGCATCTTAACAGAGTGATTCTGTATCTCATGGTGAAACCACTAGTGTTTCAACTGTCTCTACGTTAAATGCTTTGGCCTCTTCCAAGGTAAGCCAGTTAAATTCAACCACCCAGTTGGGGGACTTGCCTTCAGTTCCCCTCTCGGTGGAACTTAGAAATGCACCAATTTTCTCTGCTCAGGCGGTAGTGGATCCCAATAAGCTTTCAAGCATATTGGGGGCCACACCGAAACTAGCAAACAAAACAATTTCCAGATAATAAATCTGTCTTCCTGCTCATTGATGGAGGATCAGGCCCAGGTTTTGAGCCTGGGCTTGATCTTCTGTCCTGACCAGGAGGTGGACTCTTTTGAAATCATAAAGGATGCAAATTTATTTGCTCGAAAATTGATGTTTAAAAGTTATGTTTGATAAAGAGCATTTAACTTCTGGGAGAGATGAGTCTTCAAATGATATCTGGAAAAATAAAGCCATAAATGAAATCAGAGCATTAAATGAGCTTATGGAACTCTGGGAAGAGAGCAGTCCGATGAATGATCCCCTTGATGATCCGTCCCCCTATCTATTACCATCTTTAGACTCTGAATTGGGACCTCGTTTTCCTCCGCCGTCTCTCTATATTAACCAGAATCATGATGTTTTCCGGTACTCCAGGGAAATCCCAATATTTGGGCATTTACCCAGCAAGTGTCAAGGGAAATTCAAAATACCAAGTGGAGACGATTCGACTGTAGATCCAATATTAATTTGATTCAACGTAGAGCAATTGCCTCATTGAAAAATAATGACCGTTTGATCATTAAACCCTCCGACAAAGGGGGTAACATAGTGGTAATGGATATTACAAACTACAAAATAATGGTCATGGATCTCCTGTGGAATCGCCAGTGGTATCGGCCGATCTCTTTGGCTCAGGTCAAGTATGCACAAACAAAATATCAACGTTTAATTACTCAAGCAAATTTGATAGATAAGAAAACTTGTGAATTTCTGACTGTCGAAAATCCAAGACTACCTACCATGTATGCCTTGCCTAAAATACATAAAAACGCCCTATTTCCACCAGGGTGTCCAATTGTATCCGGCAATGGCTGTTTAACTGAACCAGCAAGTCAACTGGTCAATGACTATCTAAGACCGCATTTTAAGTCTCTGAGTTCCTATATTCAGGACACAGCTGACCTTTTGCGATCTTTGGATGGCCTATGTGTCCCTGATCAAGCCTGGTTGGTGGCCATAGATGTGGAGGCCCTTTATGACTCGATCCCCCATCAATTGGGGGTTCGTGTTGAAGACGGCTTCCTATCCAAAACGAGGGCCAGGGGCAAGAGCCTACAGTCGTTTTGTGGTGGAATTGTTGCTGTTCATTTTGAATAATAAAATTTTCACCTTTGATCGCTCCCACTACCTCCAGGTGCAGGGGGTGGTGATGGGGACTAAATGTGCTCCATCGTACACCAACCTGTACCTGTACCTAATTTCTATGCAACATGTAAAACCATAAGGGTGGTCTATTTAATGAAATGTGATTGTCAGGCCTTCTATATAGGAAAAACAAAAAGGCCTTTCTTTCACCGGGGATAAGGGACCAAAAAAAAAATGGAAAACACCAATTAGTAGACACATGGGTCTGTATCATTCTTTTGACATTTCAAAAATGAAATTCTTTACCCTGGAGTATGTTCCTGATTTTGATAGGGGTGGGGACATTGATAAGATCCTTCTCCAAAGAGAATCTAAGTGGATTCATACCCTGGCTGCCACTGTGCATCCGGGCTTAAACTAAGCCCTTAGCTTTAAGCCTTTTCTATAGGTCTTTTGCCATTATTAAGAGTTTATTTATTCACTCTATATATTTGTTGCGTTTATTGTTTTAATAATTTTTTGGGGGCTTAATTGTCAATTAAAGTAAACAGTCGATGCCGTCTGTTAGGACCTGTGTCTGTAAATTTCTCTATTCATGATTAACTGTTATTTTTGTGTATTAACTCGATGGGTTATATTTATTTCTTACCCGGGATGAGTTATTAGTCTTACAATGCGTGTTCGACTCCCATTTGTAATCAGTAGCTAGATTATGGATTAGATGTGCCATATGGGACACCCAGGGTTCTCCTCCAGTAGGAGTTCAATTGAGCTCCAGCAGAGGGCACCAATTTAGTCATTCCAGTAGGGGCCCTACTTACTCATTTGTTGTTTTATAAACATCTGATTTTTATACACCTAGCACTAGTGAGTGGCATGGCGTTTTCCATCAACTGTTTAGTTACTTGTTTTAATCTTGAAATTCACTTTTTGGAGTTCTTGGCCATTTATGGTGGTTTTGTTCCCCCTAAATGTTGTTATTTGGCACCAAACGAGGTGGAGAGGGATATAAAGGATCGCTGAGCTCAGTCTCGATGGCTAATCCACCAGAGAGGGAGTCGTTTTGTTCAGCAGGTAATGACAATGCCCAATATGGTTTAATATTATCATTGCTAAAACTTTTTGCCTTATTTTTGGTTTTTCAAATCAAACCCTATTTTAATTTTAGACTGGGACTCTGGTATTTATATATCTTGAGGTCCCCCTCTTTTGGACTATATTTAAACTTCGGGATTCAGCACATTCAGGTAATCAATCATCAGTCCTGTTTTGCATACGACTTCTTTGGATGGTAATTTGGCTTTGGGTCTGTTGTGGCTAATCTGATACTACTTTTTATCTTCAAGGGCTTCCTGTTAACATCTATGGTCTTGAAGTCTTTTGAAGTTTTTTCTTATATTTCCTTCCATTTGGAAAGCCGCTAGTTTCATCCTTTATGTGATGGATTGAGGTAGGCATTGTATGGGTGGTTTATATACCTTTCCATAGATTCATTGGATTATCGTTACTTTTTTGCTTTCAATTTGACAGATGGACCCTGGTTGGTGTGGCTTTCCTTATCAAATCTATCCCTCTCTATGGGATCATCAAAATTGATCCACTTTTATCCACCCACTTTTGGAACATAATGTTTTTTCATTGAATACACAGGTCAGTGCTTAGAATCTATTTTTGTCTATACAATATTCTGCATGGCTGTAAATTGTAATATATTTATTATTTTTGTTTTCTTGAGTTTTTGAATTTAGTTTTTTCTCATTCTAGTGACTATATGAATATGCGATATTAATGTAGACTTATCAGCATTGCAATTATTTTTATGCACTTTGTGATGTATTCTTTGGAAAAAAACAAATCTAATTTATGTATTTATGTCTGTCTGTCTTTCTTAAATGTATTAAAATTTATATTTTTCGTTGTTTTTGCGCTTTAAAAGTCCCATAAAAACCTTCCAGATATAATATATATTCTAAGGGATGTGGCGCGATAATGTAATTTCAGTATTTCAGCTCTTTAAAAATCTTTTCTCCTTTGTGACACAGAGGTAAGATGTTTCTTGGCTGTTTCTTGGCTGTCGCTTGGCAACTCGAAGTTTCAGCTCCCTCCATATATTTTCTATAGGATTAAGGTCTGGAGACTGGCTAGGCCACTCCATGACCTTATTGTGTGCTTCATCTGCAGCCACTCTCTTGTTGCCTTGGCAGTATGTTTTGGGTTATTGTCATGCTTGAAGACCCATCTTCAGTGTTCTGGCTGAGGGAAGAAGGTTCTCATCCAAGATTTTACAAAACATGTCCATTGGCTCTCCAATGTGGCAAAGTCAGCCTGTACCTTTAGCAGAGAAACAGCCCCCTAAGCATAATTCTTCCACCTCTGTGTTTGACTGTAGGGATGGTGTTCTTGGGGTCATAGGCAGCATTTTTCTTCCTCCAAACACGGCAAGTCGAGTTAATGCCAAAGAGCTTAATTTTAGTCTAATCTGACTCAATCCTTCTCTGAATCATTTAGATTAGGGGTCTCAAACTGGTGGCCCTCCAGCTGTTGCGAAACTACAAGTCCCATCATGCCTCTGCCTGTAGGAGTCATGCTTGTAACTGTCAGCCTTGCAATGCCTCATGGGACTTGTAGTTTCGCAACAGCTGGAGGGCCACCAGTTTGAGACCCCTGATTTAGATGTTCATTGGCAAACTTCAGATGGGCCTGTTCATGTGACTTCTTGAGGAGGGGGACCTTACGGGCGCTGCAGAATTCCAATCCATGTCGGTGTATTGTGTTACCAATGGTTTGTTTGGTGACTGCGGTCCCAACTGCCTTGTGATCATTCACAAGCTCCTCCTTTGTAGTTCTAGGATGATCCTTCACTTTTCTCATGATCATCCTTACCCCATGAGGCAAAATCTTGCATGGAGCTCCAGACCAAGGGTAATTGATGTTTTTTTTGTATTGCTTCAATTCGCGAAAAATCGATCCAACATTTGTCTCCTTCTGACCTAGCTTCTTGCTGATAGTCTTGTAGCCCATTCCAGTCTTGTGCAGGTCTACAATCTTGTCCCTGATGTCCTTTGACAGCTCTTTGGTCTTGCCCATGATGGTGAGATTTGAATGGAAGCAAGCGATTCTGTGGACAGGTGTCTTTTATACACATTGTCATTAGGAGCACCTTCTTAAATTGACAGGACTAATCGGTGTACCACCTGAGCACATATTGTAGCCAGTCTGTGGGAGCCAGAACTTTTGTTGGTTAGTAGGGGTTTAAATACCTTTTTTACTCACTGAGCTGCAACTCAGTTTATAACATTTGTATCGTGTGTTTTCTGTGGATTTTTGGTTGATATTCTGTCTCTATCATTTAACAACTTAAGGACTGAGCCTCTTTCTGAGTTTTGGTGTTTACAAAATAAAAAATGTTTTTTGTTAGAAAAATCTTAGAACCCCCAAACATTATATATTTTTTTCTTTCTAACACCCTAGAGAATAAAATGGCGGCCATTGCAACACTTTGTCACACCGTATTTGCGCAGCGGTCTAATAAGCGCACTTTTTTGAATTAACAAATAAGACAACAGTAAAGTTAGCCCATTTTTTTTATATTGCGAAAGATAATGTTACGCCGAGTAAATTGATACCCAACATGTCACGCTTCAAAATTGCGCTTGCTCGTGGAATGGTGACAAACTTAACCTTAAAAATCTCCATAGGCGAGTTTTAAAAAATTCTACAGGTTGCATGTTTTGAGTTACAGAGGGGGTCTAGGGCTATAATTATTGCTCTCGCTCTACCGATTGCAGCGATACCTCACAAGTGTGGTTTGAACACCGTTTTTTATATGCGGTAGCTGCTCACGTGTTCGCTCGCTTCTACACGCGAGCTCAGCGGGACGGGGCGCGTTTAAAAACCTATTATTTTACCTTTTATTTTTACGCTGTTCTTTTAAAAAATTGTGTCTCTTTTATTCCTATTACAAAACATTTAAACATCCCTTGTAATAGAAAAAAAAGCAGGACAGCATGTTTCCATACCAAGCCAGCAAGCAGACCCGATTGCCTCCGTCGCTACCGACGGCTCCGGTAAGCGACGGGGGGGGCCCTCTCCCGCCGCCGATAAAAGTGAGTTTGCAGCGAAACCGTCACAAATACCACTTTAAATCGGAAACCGGACTGCTCACTGAAGAAGAGGATACCGGGTTACGGCAGCCAGCTGTTGCCATAACAACGATATCCCTCTTCAAACTGCCGACATATATCGGCATGAGCCTGTCCGAAATTGGTTAAACTAAAACCATGATAAAAATTATAGACCCTTCATTTCTTTGTAAGTGGGTTACTTACAAAATCTGCAGGGGATCAAATAATTTTTTTCCCCACGGTATCTGAGGGTAGGTTCAATTTCACTGGTACAGTATGTGCAAAATGCAATTGAACTTTATCCTATATGCTGGCCACGCACAGCAATTCTGAAACAATTTCAGCCAGATTCTATCTGTAAAAACACCAAACTGATCAAGTCAATCCCCCATCATAATTATATTGCAGGGATGTTACTAGGTTGCCTTAATCTATTTGATTGCTTTTGTGATAAAAAGAAGAAGACGGTTGAATGTGATTGACATTTTTAGAAAATTGGCCATCACTACAATAAACTGAAATACGATTGATAGATTAACTATTCTTTTAAACCTTTTTCCAAAAAGCACAAATGCTTCTGTTTTAATCGACCACAAAGAAAATGTACCGGAGGTCTTTAAATGCAAAATGCCAAGAACAGGCATGTCATAACTAATAAACAGGCCTGCAGTGTATATATATATATATATATATATATATATATATATATATATATATATATATATATATATATATATATATATATATATATATATATATATATACATATATACATATACATATACACACATACACACGACACTTTGCTACAATGTAAAGTAATGAGTGTACAGCTTGTATAAAAGTGTACATTTGCTGTCCCCTCAAAATAACTCAACACACAGCCATTAATGTCTAAACCACTGGCAACAAAAGTGAGTACACCTCTAAGTGAAAATTTTCAAATTGGGCCCAATTAGCCATTTTCCCTCCCCGGTGTCATGTGACTCATTAGTGTTACAAGGTCTCAGGTGTGAATGGGGAGCAGGTGTGTTAAATTAGGTGTTATCGCTCTGACTCTCTCATACTGGTCACTGGAAGTTCAACATGGCACCTCGTGGCAAAGAACTCTCTGAGGATCTGAAAAAAAGAATTGTTGCTCTACATAAAGATGGCCTAGGCTATAAGAAGATTGCCAAGACCCTGAAATTGAGCTGCAACACTGTGACCAAGACCATACAGTGGTTGAACACGACAGGTTCCACTCAGAACAGACCTCGCCATGGTCAACCAAACAAGTTGAGTGCATGTGCTCAGCGTCATATCCAGAGGTTGTCTTTGGGAAATAGATGTATGAGTGCTGCCAGCATTGCTGGAGAGGTTGAAGGGGTGGGGGTTCAGCCTGTCAGTGCTCAGACCATACGCCACACACTGCATCAAATTGGTCTGCATGGCTTTTGTCCCAGAAGGAAGCCTTCTGGGTGGGATGGAGAAGAG
Source organism: Lithobates sylvaticus (assembly GCA_028564925.1). Classification (NCBI taxonomy): domain Eukaryota; kingdom Metazoa; phylum Chordata; class Amphibia; order Anura; family Ranidae; genus Lithobates; species Lithobates sylvaticus. The sequence goes on from CM053027.1 coordinate 398,589,611, forward strand.
GGTAAGAGAAAAATAGAAGGAGAAAAAAAAGGGGGGGGGGAGAGGACACGAACAGTGTCCTGCCAGCCACACCCCATACTGTCATTTATAGGCAAAAAATTGGTTCATAAGTATTGAGAATATTCACCAGAGAAACGGAACTGATCACAGTAGAACCATCTTGTTTTGTGTTCTTCCGATTTGTCCCGAAGAGCAGATGCTCCATGCTTTCTATATCTTTCACTCTGGCGAACCATTGGGTGATAGTAGGAGGAGACTGTTTCCACATGGCTGGAATGCATGCTCTCTCTGCAGTGAGTAAATGTTTAAGTAATGATTTGTTGTATTTTTTCTGGGAAAGAGGGGTCAGGTTAAGAAGAACTGCTTCAGGGTCTCCGGACAGCGAGATATCCGTAAATTTGTGGATCAGTTGGAGGACTTGCCGCCAAAATGGTTGGATGCTGGGGCATTCCCAGAAGATGTGTAAAAGTGTGCCCCTTTGGGAATCACATCTCCAGCTTCGATCACTCAGTTGTGGGAATAGTTTGGCTAGTACGGATGGGGTTCTATACCACTGTGTAGGAAGCCTCTTCTAAAGATGATGCACAAGAAAGCCTGCAAACAGTTTGCTGAAGACAAGCAGACTAAGGACATGGATTACTTGAACCATGTCTTGTGGTCTGAGACCAAGATAAAAACTTATTTGGTTCAGATGGTGTCAAGCATGTGTGGTGGCAACCAGGTGAGGAGTACAAAGACAAGTGTGTCTACAGTCAAGCATGGTGGTGGGAGTGTCATGGTCTGGGGCTCCATGAGTGCTGCCGGCACTGGGGAGCTACAGTTCATTGAGGGAACCATGAATGTCAACGTTTACGGTGACATACTGAAGCACAGCATGAAACCCCTCCCTTCGGAGACTGTGCCGCAGGACAGTATTCCAACATAACGACCCCAAACACACCTCCAAGATGACCACTGCCTTGCTAAAGAAGCTGAGGGTAAAGGTGATGGACTGGCCAAGCATGTTTCCAGACCTAAACCCTATTGAGCATCTGTGGGGCATCCTCAAAACGTAAGGTGGAGGAGCGCAAGGTCTCCAACATCCACCAGCTCTGTGATGTCATCATGGAGGAGTGGAAGAGGACTGCAGTGGCAACCTATAAAGCTCTGGTGAACTCCATGCCCAAGAGGGTTAAGGCAGTGCTGGAAAATAATGGTGGCCACACAAAATATTGAAACTTTGGACCCAATTTGGACATTTCCACTTAGGGGTGAAATCACTTTTGTTGCCAGCGGTTTAGACATTAATGACTGTGTGTTGAGTTATTTTGAGGGGACAGCAAATTGACACTGTTCTACAGGCTGTACAATCACTACTTTACATTGTAGCAAAGTGTCGTTTATTCAGTGTTGTCACATGAAAAGATATAATAAAATATTTACAAAAACGTGAGGGGTGTACTCACTTTTGTGAGATACTGTGTATAATATATATAATTTTAATCTAAACAAAAATTATGTTTTGGAATCTAATCAAACCAGCCTGTGTTTGCTTAGCTGTAGTGTGGCCATGGGGATGTCCAAGGCCCGGCTGTGTTTTCTGTTGCAGATAGGGTGCCTAAAGCACAAGGCTAGCTGAACAGAATTACAAGTCCTTTGGTGGTAAAACAGCTCCCATATATGTATTTCAACTATGTATGTCTGTTTGCCTAAAGATCAGCCTTGACATTGTAGCTTGATGAGTACATTTTCTCATGACTGCTGCAAGCATGTTTACACTGAGCAGTTAAGCATGCAAAGCTAAAACAGCATCACCTGGTCCCAACATTTTCCTGTTTACCAGACATGCATGAAAAGGGGTCTAGGTTATCTAGCAGCCCAGCTGGCATCCAGGAGCACAAGCAAAATAATCCATCAGATGATTTCATAAACTAATAAAGAAATAAATGCTTATCTTGAACTACAGGTAAAAATCTGTCTGGCAGGGCCATGTTCCCAGCTCCAGGAAGACTCTGCTGCACGTAGTGTTTTCTTCTCTTAGAATCTGTCAGCAATTTTTGAAACATGCCAGTGAACTTCATTGTTAAAAAAATGTAACAGCAACCGTAACAAAGCTGAACGCCAGACAGATTGAGGTCCTAGCAATATGTCTGGCAGAAGGGCCCGGATCACAAGACTGGCCAAGCAAATTTACAAATCATTTGGCAGGCAAGACAACTGACACATATGTATCAAGAGATGGTGTAGTTATCCGTTTGCTGAGCGCTCAACCTCAAATGCTGCACTTCATTTCATTATTAGTATGAAATGCAATAATACCAGCCTACAGGTATGAGAAAAAAAAAAAAATGTTGTAAACCATTGTTAGTACACCGATCATTAACCTTTACTGCTTTTAAAGCCTGAAAACACATAACAGACGTAAGCCCCACCCCTTGGTCCAGGAGCTACAGGTAGGGTTGCCACATCATCTCTTTAATCCAGGACACATTAATTACACAGGTTATAAAGCTGATTTAATGCATATAAGGCACCAAGTGAGTTTAATTACCACTTTAACCACTTCAGCCCCGGACCATTTGGCAGCCAAAGGACCAGAGGTCTTTTTTCAATTTCGCACTGCACTACTTTAACTGGTAATTGCGCGGTCATGCAATTTTGTAACCAAACGAAATTTGCGTCCTTTTCTTCCCACAAATAGAGCTTTCTTTTGATGGTATTTGATTGCCTCTGTGATTTTTATTTTTTGCGATATAAACGGAAAAAAAAAAAAAAAGAGCGAAAATTTTGAAAAAAAAAGAGATTTTCTACTTTTTGTTATAAAAAAAATCTAATAAACTCAATTTTAGTCAAACATTTGGGCCAAAATGTATTCAGCCACATGTCTTTAGTAAAAAAAATGCCAATAAGCGTATATTTATTGGTTTGCGCAAAAGTTATAGCGTCTACAAACTAGAGTACATTTTCTGGAATTTACACCGCTTTTAATTTATGACTGCCTATTTCATTTCTTGAGGTGCTAAAATGGCAGAGAAGTACAAAACCCCCCCAAATGACCCCATTTTGGAAAGTAGACACCCCAAGCTATTTGCTGAGAGGCATGTTGAGCCCATTGAATATTTTTTTTTTTAGTCCCAAGTGATTGAATAAAGACAAAAATAAAAAAGATTTTTTTTTTTTTTCAAAAAGTTGTCACTAAATGATATATTGCTCACACATGCCATAGTTATATGTGGAATTGCACCCCAAAATACATTTTGCTGCTTCTCCTGAGTATGGGGATACCACATGTGTGGGACTTTTTGGGAGCCTAGCCGCGTACGGGGCCCCGAAACCCAAGCACCGCCTTCAGGATTTCTAAGGGTGCAAATTTTTGATTTCACTCCTCACTACCTATCACCGTTTCGAAGGCCATAAAATGCCAAAATAGCACAAAAACCCCCCAAATGACCCCATTTTGGAAAGTAGACACCCCAAGCTATTTGTTGAGAGGCATGGTGAGTATTTTACAGCTCTCATTTGTTTTTGAAAATGAAGAAAGTAAAGAAAAAAAAAATTTTTTTTTCTTTTTTCAATTTTCAAAACTTTGTGACAAAAAGCGAGATCTGCAAAATACTCACAATACCTCTCAGCAAATAGCTTGGGGTGTCTACTTTCCAAAATGGGGTCATTTTGGGGGGTTTTATGCCATCTGGGCATTCCATGGCCTCCGAAACTGTGATTGGCAGTGAGAAGTGAAATAAAAAAATTACACCCTTAGAAAGCCTGAAGGCGGTGATTGGTTTTTGGGGTTCCGTACGCAGCTAGGCTCCCAAAAAGTCCCACACATGTGGTATCCCCGTACTCAGGAGAAGCAACAGAATGTATTTTGGGGTGTATTTCCACATATGCCCATGACATGTTTGAGCAATATATCATTTAGTGACAACTTTTTGTAAAAAAAATATATATATTTTTTTTTTTTCATTATTCAATCTCTTGGGACAAAAAAAAAAAAATATTTAATGGGCTCAACATTGCTCTCAGCAAATAGCTTGGGGTGTCTACTTTCCAAAATGGGGTCATTTGGGGGGGGTTTGAACTGTCCTGGCATTTTATGCACAACATTTAGAAGCCTATGTCACACGTCACCCACTCTTCTAACCACTTGTAGACAAAGCCCTTTCTGACACTTTTTGTTTACATGAAAACATATTTTTTTTTTGCAAGAAAATTACGTTGAACCCCCAAACACTATATATATTGTTAAAGCAAAGGCCCTACAGATTAAAATGGTGGGTGTTGCATTTTTTTTTTCCACACAGTATTTGCGCAGCGATTTTTCAAACGCATTTTTTGTGGAAAAAATACACTTTTTTTTATTTTAATGCACTAAAACACACTATATTGCTCAAATTTTTGATGAAATAAAAAATATGATCTTAGGCCGAGTACATGGATACCAAACACGACATGCTTTAAAATTGCGCACAAACACGCAGTGGCGACAAACTACATACATTTTTAAAAGCCTTTAAAAGCCTTTACATGATACCACATTAGATTCACGGAGGAGGTCTACTGCTAAAATTACTGCCCTCGATCTGACCTTCGCGGTGATACCTCACATGCATGGTGCAATTGCTGTTTACATATGACGCCAGACCAACGCTTGTGTACGCCTTTGCGCAAGAGAAGGGGGGGCAGGGGTGCTTTTTTTTTTTTTTTTTGTTTTTTTTTTTTATTTATTTAGCTTTTTTATTTTATTTTTAAACTGTTCCTTCCATTTTTTTTCTTTGTTATGATTTTTATTGTTATCTCAGGGAATGTAAATATCCCCTATGATAGCAATAGGCAGTGACAGGTACTCTTTTTTTGAAAAAATTGGGGTCTATTAGACCCTAGATCTTTCCTCTGCCCTCAAAGCATCTGACCACACCAAGATTGGTGTGATAAAATGCTTTCCCAATTTCCCAATGGCGCGGTTTATATCCGGGAGGGGGGACATTCCCTCCCACTGCTTGTAAAAGCAGTCTAGAGGCTAATTACCCGCTAGAATTGCTTTTACATGAAAGCCGATCACTGGCTGAAAAGAATGATACCAAGATGATACCTAAACCTGCAGGCATCATTCTGGTATAACCATTCAAAGTCCAGCAACATACTGGACATATATTGTAATCTTTTTTTTTTCATGCAGCCTCTTGGCTGAACGAAAAAAAGAGATTGATTGGTGGGTATGCCCACCATTAGAATACCTCCCTTCATCCACCCACTTCTAATGATGGGCATACATGCACCATTTATATATGCCGATGCATGGGGGCATCCTCCCGCAAAAGTTATGCCGTGTACACACGGTCGGAATTTCGACCGTATGTACGTGGCATTAGGAGCCAATCGCTCCCCCCCCCTGCTGCCCCCCGGCGGCGGCAGATATGCTCTTTTTTTTTAACTGTGGTGGTGAAATCACCTCCTACAGCGTTGGAGTCGCGGCTTTATGTATCGTGGGAGCAAACGCTGTTGCTGTCAAGATAAATAAATCCGCGTTGCAACTGAATGGCGCACCTGAAAACAAAAAAATGCTCAACACTAAAACACACAGTAAACAAAATTACATACCTGAAAAGCAAGCATGATAAAACATAATAAAACATAATAAAACATAATAAAACATTGCAGAATAGAATGGAGTAAAAAAAGAGCAACAATAGAGAGAGAATAGAGTGAGAGAGAGAACAATAAAACGACAACTATTTTATTTTTTTTTTATTTTTTTGAGATTCACAGGTAAAAAAGCTCCTGACTGAAGCGACTGAATCAAAACGCTACCACAAAAAAAATGTTAGCGATCGCAGGGATCAGGCCTGACTCTGCGAACGCTGCAGTTATGTGTGCTTAGTGTTTTGTAAGTGACAGTGATCGATCGATACTGCACTTGGGTGGGCTGGGCTGGGCGGAGGGGGAAAACGCAGGTGCTAGCAGGTATCTGGGCTGATCCCGCTAACAATGCGTTTTTTTTTTGGAACCCTAAACTGCTGGGACGCTAGTATAGATCTGATCAGATCAGATATTGATCTGTTCAGATACTGTGCCACTAAGGGAGGTGTATGCTTTGTGCGTGGGTGTTTGCGGTACTGGCACTAACCTGGGGCGACGCAGACCTTATTTGACCCTAAAACCTAATTGATATCACCCGCCGGGCGATCAGGGGGTTAAACCGTTATTGGGTAATAAATGGCGGGTGCCCTGACAGTATAAAAAACAAGCTAACTAACCAGCGTCACCCGTAACAGTAATACAAAAAAAAACTGGTTACCTAGCGACACTAATGCAGCGATCAGAAAAACGATCGCTTAGTGACACTGGCAAAAGGGGGTGAAAGGGTTAACTAGGGGCAATCAGGGGGTTAAACCTTTATTAGGTAATATATGGGGGTACCTGACGCTATATAAAAACCTGACGGGGAACCTAAATAACGAAATAACTAACTGGCTAACCAGCGTCACCAGTGACAGTTATACAGTGATCACTGGTGAAAGGGTTAACTCTAGGGGCAATCAGGGGGTTAAAACCTTTATTTAGGTTGTAATATGGGGGTACCTGACCTATAAACCTATTTATGAACCTATATAAACATGGCGGTTACCTAAAAAAAAAAAAATGGTTACCTAGCGACACTAATGCAGCGATCAGAAAAACGATCGCTTAGTGACACTGGCAAAAGGGGGTGAAAGGGTTAACTAGGGGCAATCAGGGGGTTAAAACCTTTATTAGGTAATATATGGGGGTACCTGACGCTATATAAAAACCTGACGGGGAACCTAAATAACGAAATAACTAACTGGCTAACCAGCGTCACCAGTGACAGTTATACTGTGATCACTGGTGAAAGGGTTAACTCTAGGGGCAATCAGGGGGTTAAAACCTTTATTTAGGTTGTAATATGGGGGTACCTGACCTATAAACCTATTTATGAACCTATATAAACATGGCGGTTACCTAAAAAAAAAAAAAATGGTTACCTAGCGACAGCAGTGACACTAATACAGCGATCAGAAAAACGATCGCTTAGTGACACTGGCAAAAGGGGGTGAAAGGGTTACCTGGGGGGCAATCAAGGGGTTAAACCTTTATTAGGGGGGGGTGGGGGGCTACCTTGGACCTAAAACTAACTGCCCTGACAGTTATTACAGTCACACTGACACTAAATGCAGTGATCAGTAAAAAAATGATCACTGCAATTAGTGACACTGTGACTGGGGGGGGAGGGGGTGATCTGGGGGGTGATCAGGGGGTGACAGGGGGGTGTTTTGTGTGCCTATGTGTACTGGTGTCAGTGTACTGTTTGTGCACTAACCTTTAGATGTTCACAGCTCGGCGTTCCGGTCACATAGACCGGCGCACCGAGCGTGACATCACTTCCTCTGCCTGTGTTTTGATTGACACAGACAGAGGAAGCATCTGATTCGCCAGGAGCGATCGCGAGGGGGTGGCCAGAAACCACTGGCCGTCCCCTCATCCCGGATCGCTCCTGAAGCGATCCCGACCGTCCCCGCCGGCCGGGGGGGGTCCGATCGGACCCCCCACCCGCCGGAAGAATGGCACGTACAGGTACGTGGTTCTGCCTGTACGTGCCATTCTGCCGACGTATATATACAGGGGGCGGTCGGCAAGTGGTTAATCAGCCACAGAACCGATGTAATTAATGTGTGTCCTGGATTAAAGGGATGATGTGGCAATCCTAGCTACAGGCATAACTTTTCCATCGGAGAAGGTGGCCACCTAAAAGAAAACTTACAGCAGGATGGGCCCATAAACATGCTGCAAACAATGTTTTGCTTCCCAGGTGTGGCAAATTTTATGTTTTGCCGAGTTTGACAGGCTTCACTATCTGTTATGCCGCGTACAAACGAGCGGAATTTCCAACAGAAAAAGTCAGACGGGAGCTTTTCATCGTATATTCCGATCGTGTGTGTGTGTGCCCCATCGGACTTTTTACATCGAAAATTCTGACGGACCTAGAAAGGGAACATGTTCTATATTTTTCTGACGGAACCAATTCCTATCTGGAAAACCGATTGTCTGTATGCTGTTCCGACGTACCAAAAACGACGCATGCTCTCAAGCAAGTACGAGACGGAAGCTACTGGCTATTGAACTTCCGTTTTCTAGTCCCCTCGTACATGTTGTACGTCACTGCGTTCTTGACGGTCGAAATTTGGTGTGATTGTGTGTATGCAAGACAGCTTGAGCGGAATTCCGTCGGAAAAACCTTCAGAGATTATTCCGGTGGCAAAACCGGTCGTATGTACAGGGCATTAACCTCTCCCACTGAAACAAATGGGTCTGCACTGCCATTGCAAGCCAAATGCATGGCTTTCAGTTGCAATGCCATAATACCATTCAAAATCCCCATATGGCAGAAAAAAAGAAAAAAGGCATTCCAGAGTCAGCAGTATGACCTCCCAAGCGCCAGCAAGTCACTGCTCTACCATCCACCACAGATCACGTTTCAGGAACACGGATATAAAATTAGCCTGTTTCCCAAACGTTGTGTATGTAAAATAACTGAATTTTTTAGGCTACATTTGCATGGGTGACTAGCCCTACTTGTGAATGACTTATGTCATAAACAGCTGCAAGAATCAGCAGATTTCTGCAGATGTAAGCTGCTAACTCCGGCTGCCAAAGCCATGTGCACTTCAAAGACGGGTGACCGGTGGCTGCAGTTATCCTTGGCTGTTTGCACAACTAGTGATTACCTGCAGTGATTGTGCATGGACGCACACAAAGTGTGCAGGTAATCGCTGGCTGTGTTGACAGCCACAGATAGTTATGGCCGCACGCAACTGAAGCGCCATCGTCATTGAAGTGCACTGGGCTCGGTGGCCACAACTAACCGATCACAGGTGCTAGGCGCCGTGCGAATGTAGCCTTAAATAAAGTACTCCCCTTTCACACTAGGACGCCCAACCGTTAGCGCTAAAGCGCAGTTAGTTTTAGCGCCGCTTTTCAGCCGCTAGCGGTGCAATGGGCAGGGCATTTTGGGAGCGCTAAAATTAAGCCCTGCCCTTTGTTAAATGGCAGCACCTCAGGGATAGAGAGAGCTCCGCCAATTGGACAGTTTATAAGGCCTCTTTCACATGGGCGTTTAGAGCCGTAGACCCTGAATGTGCTGTTTGTTTATGCAGCTTCAGTTGCCCAGGTGCTGCGTGCAGCAAGTGTATGGAGATGCAGCGGTTGCATAGCCTATTCTGGCTAATAGGAATTTAGATGAGCAGCCAAGAACGCACAACTGTCAGCTGTTGTATCCCCATACACATACACGGGCTGCCTGCATGCAACACCTGGTAGCTTAAGGTGCATAAACACATGGGTCCATTCAATATCTACGGGTCTTATTGCCCGTACATAGATCAGAACATCGTACGATAATCTTATTGTTAGTACACAGCTTTCGAAAGCCGATGACACCACAGTTCATCTGATATTATCCGATGGGACAAGCACGAACATTTTTCCTCGTACCATACCAGATCGTACGATTTTTGTTTAATCCGTACAGTTGTCCTTCGAAAATACAATACAACACATTACATAACTTCCGGATTTTTATTCTGTCGTACAAGAATTTGTCACTTTAGTAGCCTCTTCATTTTCAGAATGAGACTAGCATACGAAAAAAAAAAAAAACGGACGATCATTTGTGCGATACTCATTGCATTAGTGCTTGTGTAAATTAGGTTTTAAAGGAGGCAGGATTAACCCTTAAAGAGGCAGTAAACTCCCCTGGTTTGTATATATATATTAGTACTGTAAATATCTCCTAAACTTGCACCGTTAAGGAGATATTTACTGTATACGCCACCAATGACGTCATCTGCGAATGCGCTCTGAAGGAACGGCCATCTGTGCCGTTCAGAGCCCTGTGACGTGACCGGCGGTTCCTGTGTGCTTGCACAGGAATGATGTCATCACGGCTCGGCCACTCACAGCGACTGAGCCCGCGAACCCAGAAGAAACACCGGCGAAGATGTCAGCCGTCTCAGCGGTGTGCGGGCACCACTGGAGGGCTTTGTTCTCAGGTAAGTATTTCATATTAAGCTATTATGTGTTGCATACTAGCTCATTATGCCTTTGTCTTACAGTTTTTTTTTTGTTTTGTTTTTATTGAGGTTAACAACCTCTTTAACTTGAAAAGAACAAGAGGCCTAGTGTACACAGTGTGGAAGCTAAAGTGGAGATTACAGGAGGCAAGTAAAAAAACAAATTGGGCTTGATTTACAAAAGGTAAATAGACTGTGTAATCTGCAAGGGCAGTTGCGCCAGAGCTTAGTAAATGAGATGCAGCTTCACTTTGCAAAGAATACCCAATAACTTGTAAGGAAAGTTAAAAAATAAAAAAATAAACACAGCATTTTTGCTTTCAGATGATTCAGTGATAGAAGTCAGCAGAGCTTCCTCTCATTTCCAAAGCTCTGGGGCAACTGCACTTGCAGAGTACACAGCCTATGCCTTTAGTAACCCCATCCCACTGTGTTACTACTTTAAAAACATATTTATCTGAATTTTTCATTAATATATTATTGGAATACACAGGGGTCTGGCTAATTCTCTCAGGTTACCATAAAAGACACAAGGGCACCACTTGCAACTAGAAGATGAGAGGTTTGACCTCTACCAAAAAAAAAAAGGTTTCTGTGGAACAGTCTTCCACATTACATTGTTTCAGTAAACTCAAGGGACTGCATTCCCAAAAGCACAAAATATAAATGGCTGCTCATATTCCCATAGCCAGAAAGTTATACAATCGGCTTTGGGGATCAGAAAGGATTTTTTCTCCCCATCATGTTTTCTAGCATTTCTCTACATAAACTAGAGAGCATAGGTTCAGGAGGTGCAACGTCATTGTTTTTTAGTGGTTGGGTAGATATACAAGTCATATTTCAGTATATATAACAATGTATTTGTTAAAAAAAAAATTACACCTGATAAAGCTGCAAGAATTCTGTAAAAGAATAGTTAGATTTATGAAGTAACTGTGTCAAATATTAACCATGGCAATACTAGTTGTTTTTATTATTACACCTTTCTTACTACACGGAACGTGCTACTGTAGTGGCATTGGAGTGAGATGGCATTTCACATAAGCAGTTGTCTATCTGTGCCCATATTTTGCCATCTGTTATAAATCATATTAAACCCAAAAGCAAACAATTATTATTATATTGCAGCTTACCAATTCTTAGATGTCATGGCTGTATTCTATCTTTACCTGGGGATCCAGCAGGATGTATCAGTTACATAAATGAGACAAAACCATTTAAAGGATAAGTTCATCTTTAAAAAAAAAAAAAAAAAAAAAAAAAATATATATAAATATAAATTCATCGGCGTATAACACGCACTTTTTCCCCCTAAAAATCGGGGGAAAGTCGTGGGTGCGTGTTATACGCCGATACCCCAAAAAAAAAAAAATTCAAAAATGGCAAGTGCCGCCGAAAAATAGCGAGCGCCGCCGAAAAAGACCGAGGCGCGGCCGAAAAAACCCGAAGCCGCGCCGGAATAGACCGAGCAGACTGTTCGACTCTACTCGGAGTCCCGCCTCCCTGTGCTCGCTCCGGAAACAGCAGGGAGGCGGGACCGCGATCGGAGCTGAACAGTCGGCTCGGCCTTTTCCGGGGCCGCTTCGGTCTTTTTCGGCCGCGCCTCTGACTTTTTCGGCGGCGCGCGCAACAGAGTCTCGGCGGCGGGAAATTTAAACCCGGACCGGACTTCTAATGTCGCTGGGCATGGCTGCAATGACGCTGGCAAGGTACAACGTCCCTGGGCAAGGCTGCAATGACGCTGGCAAGGTACAACGTCCCAGGGCAAGGCTGCAATTTTGCTGGGCAAGGCTGCAATTTTGCTGGGCAAGGCTGCAATTTTGCTGGGCATGGCTGCAATGACGCTGGGCAAGGCTGCAATGACGCTGGGCAAGGCTGCAATGACGCTGGGCAAGGCTGCAAATGACGCTTAAATGTAAACTTTTTTTTTTTCCCTAAAACTTCCCTCCTAAACTTGGGGTGCGTGTTATACGCCGATAAATACGATGTGTGTATAATTATATATATATATATATATATATATATATATATATATATATATATATATATATATATATATATATATATATATATATATATATATATATATATATATATATATATATATATGCACACACACATATACATACACACACACACACACACACACATACACATACATCTCCTTTAAATCATTGCACCCGCGATCAGCAGATCTTGGATGCACCGCCAGGATCTTGCAGACTCTGAGTCAGCTGTCTGCCCATATCTCTGATACAGGCAGACAGCTATCGAACTGCAGAAAGAATCAATGAACTTCAAGAGCGTTCACCACTGCCTGCACATTTCATTGAACAACTACAAGCTGTCTGCCGCAGAGGGCAGCGGTACTTGTAGTTCACTTATTTAGAGGACCATGTGAATGAATGACGTGGTTGTGTGAGAGGAGCACCGCACTACTGCCCTGTGTCAAAAAGTGACATCAGGTGCAGGAAGAAGATCCCCCACTCACTGCCACAGTGTGGAAACCGTTGGCGGCGAGAGGTGGGCATATAGCAGCATGTTACATGTTAGAGTGTAACATGTAACATGTTCCTAAAGGTGAACTTATTCTTTAACACTAGCAGGGGTGCTTCACATT